>CAUYQG010278932.1:0-17137 GCA_963574415.1 Tarsius wallacei
GAGGCTGGGGATGAGGGATAAATACTGTCCCGTCAGGGAAAAGGGGGCAAGGTGTTCAGCCAGGACTGTGGGAAGGCATGAGGGAAACTGAGGCAGGACAGAGTGTGGTGAGCCACAGGAACAGGAAGATGGCCAGTGGCCCATGGAGGCAGAGGACAAGGTGAGGTGGTGCAGACGAGTCCTGGGGTCCCTGGGGTGGGGCCCAGAGGGATGAGTGGGTCTGGCTAAGCCCTGGGAGCATTTCAAGCAGAGGAGATTTCCCCAGGCGTGTGTGTGAAGATGCTCCTTCTGGCCCAGGTGTAGATAGACAATGGATAAGCAAATAAGGAAGTTGCCACACAGCAGAACATTATTCAGCCATAAAGAGAAACAAAATGCTGATACCTGGCTAATCTGGGAAGGTGATGCTGAGTGACAGAAGCCAGATGCAAAGGGTCACAAGTTATATTAGCCCCTTCATGTGAAATGCCCAGGATAGACCATCCATAAGCAGGAAGGAGGTTGGGGGCTGCCAGGGGAAGAGCTGCCCACTGGGCCCCAGACATCTTTGGGGGCTGATCATGTCTAGAAACTAGATGGTGGTATTTGCACAACACTGTGAATAGACCAAACGCCACTGCACTATACACGTTGAAAGGATTGATGCTGGCCGGGCACTGTAGCTTGTGTCTGAAATCCCAGCACTTTGGAAGGCCAAGGTGGGAGGATTTCCTGAGCTCAGGAATTCGAGACCAGCCTGGGCAATGTAGCAAGACCTTGTCTCTACAAGAAGTCAAAAAATTAGCCGGACAAGGTGGTGTGTGCCTGTAGTCCCAGCTTCTCAGGAGGCTGAGCCCAGGAGGTCAAGGCTGCAGTGAGCCATGATCGTGCCGCTGCACTCCAGCCTAGGTGGCAGAGTGAGACCATGACTCAAAACAAAAAAAGGAGTTAAAAACAAAATGAAATGAAAGGATTACTTCTGTGTTATATGGATCTCAACTCGGTTAAGAGAAGAAGAAAGGGGAAGGAGAAAGGGAACAGTGGCAGAGACAGACTGCAGGCAGCCAGTGGGTCGGGGAAGGAAGGTGCAAGGCCCTCCATGGCCCAGGGTAGAGGCAACAATGTCTCTGGTCAGTGTGGCAGCGGTTGAGGGGAAACGGCGGGCAACAAGCAGATGGGTCTGCTGTGTTTTGAGGAGGAGAAAACACTAGGAGCTCCGGTTGCCTGGATGTGGGCGTGAGGGAGAAGGCAGGGTCAGGATGGGCCCCAGCTCCAGTGCAAGCCCCAGGGCGCCAGATGGGGCATTCACTGGGCCAGAGAAGCCAGGGCAGAGGAGGGTTGGCCCACATGGGCATCAGGGAGACTGTTGGCTTCCAGGGTGCTAGGCGTGCCACTCACAGATGGGCCCGGTGCTGGGAGAGACGATTGGCCGAAGTTGGAAGTGGGGCGCTGGTCACCTGATGGACTTGCAGAGGCCCGGGATGGGGACGCCTCAGAGAAAGGACAGAACAGGAAGAGGAGCAGTGCGGGGCTGGAAGGGCCCCACACAGCCGCTGGGTAGGACGTGGTGAGTTTGGAAGTGCTCATCAACTGTGGCAGCCTTGCTCAGCAGCGGGTGTGAAACCAGACAGGCGCTGTGGTAGACCTGGGGCCTTTGGCAGGAGTCGGACGATGGCAGAGGAATCGTGCCTAGCTGAGGTGGGTGGGGAGCGCTGGGCTGCTGAGGGAGGAGGGAGACGGCAGCCCATCTGTGACGGAGGTTGCAGGCAGAGTTCAACCGCCTTCCACGCAGAACGGATGTGTGCTCCCTGCAGCCCGGGAAGAAAGGTGCACTGGAAGCTCAGCCCCAGGCCCTCCCTCCTCCTCCCTCCGCCTCTTCTTTCCCTCTGCTCTCCTGGCAGAAATCAAGTTCCAATGCCAGAGACCCAGCTCCAGAGACACAGGGGAGCCTACTGGGGCCGTCTACACGTGGGTGCTGGAGATGTCCTCCTGGCCCTGTGATCAAGGAGCTCTCTCCCCGCACCCCCTCCATCTCCTCTCCTCTCACTACACCCCCTTCCTCTCCTCTTCTCTCCCCATACCCCCTCCATCTCCCCTCCCCTCCCCACACCCTTCCCATCTCCCCTCTCCTCCCCAAGCCCTCTCTGCTTCCCCTGTCTGCACTTTTACACCCTTCAGACATCTCTCTGAAGACCCCTCACTGTCTAGCGGCCATGAGTGTCTGCCGTCTGCTGGAACTCATCACCTCTGTGGGAGCCAACAGCATGTGTACACAGAATCTAAGACCCGCTGTGTCGCCTGGCGGCCCACGCCCTTCAACCATTCCCTGGTGGGTCCTTCTGCTGGACGCTCAGACACCCCCACCTGCCTCTGGGGCATGTGAGCAGGCACCTTCATCACCACCCAAGGGAGGGCAGCAGAGCCGGTCAGCGTGCCAACCCAGGAGCAGGAGTCCAGATGCTTCCGCCTACAGCTCCCTGAACGCAGATAGACCGCACACACCCACACTCAGGGCACATGACATGCGCCTGGGGGAGTCTTGTTGCAGGTGTCCTGCCTGCACCACAGCCAAGGGACCTGGCTGAACAGCTCAAGGGCCATGGGAAAAGGCTCTGAGGACATTTTGCTTCCAGGGAGAGAGGAGCACAGCCCCCACTGTCCCAGGCAGGCAGTCCCCAACTCAGGAGGCCACAGTCCCTGGGCAAAAGAGGAGTGAGACTCAGACTATCCAGGCAGTTCCTCTCTATCTCAGGATGTTGCATTCCCAGTTCATTCCATGCTTATTCTTTTTTATTTTTTAAAGACAGGGTCTCACTCTGTCACCCAGGCTGGAGTGCAGGGGAGTGGTCATAACTCACCACAGCATTGACCTCCTAGATTCAAGTGATCCTCCCGCCTCAGCCTCCCTAGTAGCTAGGACTACAGATATGAACCACTGTGCCCAGATAATTTATTTGATATTATTTTTTGTAGAGACAGAGTCTTGCTATGTTGACCAGGCTGGCCTTGAACTCTTGGACTCAAACAATTTTCCCACTTTGGCCTCCAAAGCACTGGGACTACAGGCATGTGCCACCACACCTAGATAATTTTTAAAGGGTGGAGCTTAATATTTTAAAATGTCATAACCAACCACTTTAAGGAAACTTAAAGGACCTGAGATACTTCTGCACACCCACTGAAAGTCAGAAGCATAAAGACTGACAAACCCAAGTGCTGACAAGGATGTGGAGACACAAAAATTCTCCAGTGTCACTGACAGACAGGTATGGGACACTGACATCAGAAGCCAGAGTAGCAGGACCTCTGAGGTGGTGAGCGTTTCCCTTGACCCATGTCTCCTCTCCTAGACCTGCCCAGGAGAAACAAAACACATGCCCAGAGAGATAAACCCTCATGCAGCTTTGTGCCTCATGCCAGGAAGAAATCGAACCAAGCAGCCACCCCAATAAGCAGGTAAACATTCTGCAGTCCATCCACACAGTGACGTTCACAGCAATGTGAAGGAATGATGGCTAAAAAAAGATACATGTGCAATTTAAAAACAACATACTGCATGGAAAAAGTTGATGCAAAAGAATCTTAATCTATGACCCCATTTATGAGGGGGAACTTAAAAAAAAACCCTGAAATTTATTTGCAAAAAGTTGTGTATTTATTCTTATGTGTTTAAACTTCAGTCACCTTCAAAGTACTTTCCATTTGATGCAATACACCTATCAAGATGCTTTTTCCACTGGTCAAAACAGTTTTTTAACTCATCAATGTTGATGCCTTTTAATGCTTCTGCTGGTTTTTGTTTCACCTCTTCCACATTGGCAAAATGTTTCCCTCTGAGGACTTTTTTCATCCTGGGAAACAAAGCAAAGAGTTGATTGAGGTGAGATCAGGTGAACAGGGTGAGTGGGGCATGGGGGTCATGTTGTTTTTGGTCAAAAACCACACGGTGTGGGTAGGTGCATTGTCACGGTGGAAGAATCAATCACCTGTTTGCCACAACTCGCAACATTTCTTCTGCAAATTGTGACACAACCTTTTCTAAACTTCTAGATAAAAACTTTGGTTGACTGTTTGATTCAGAGGAACAAATTCTAAGTGGACTACAAGGGGCACAACTTCCAAAAGATAATTCTGTTTTGGGGGTCCCCTCTCATATAAAAATCTCCAGAGCAAAACCCATCGATCGTGAAATGTGCCACAAAAACAGTGGACTCTGAGTGGAGGAGGGCCAGATGGGAGCATCCTCACACACTTAGACACACATGCATACAGTGTGCACACACATACATGTACATACATATGCACACACACATACACATGCACACATACACACAAGCACACGCATGCATGCATACACACAAAAGCATGAACACGTATACATGCGTAAGCACGCACACGCATGCACACACCCCACACAAACATGCAAAACACACATATACATACATGCACATATACACACATCGCATGCAGGCACACATGAAGATACATGATGCACATATGCATACCTATGCACATACAAATATACACGAATGCACTCACTCACACACATACACACATATGTGCACATGCATACACACACTCATATGCATACATACAAACATCACACATATATGTACACATACATACACACATATACACACTCACACATACACACATACCATACGCATACACATGAACGCATACATACAAACATATGCACAAACACACACATGCATGCATGTATACACACACGTGCATAAGCATGCATGCACATGCACACCCATACACATACATACACACATGCACACATACATGCACATGCACACCCATACGCATGTACACATTCATACACACACATACATAAATGTACACACTCACACACATACACATACGTATACACACTCACACATACACATACCTATACACATGCACACACACATACAAACCTACACACAAATATACGCATGCACATACATAAGCATGCACACATATGTATGCATAAGCATGCACACCACACATGTGCACACATGTACGCCTACACACACATGCATATCCATCTGCACATACACACATAACACACATAAAGACACATGATGCATATATGTATACATAAACATGCATACATATACAAATACACACACATATACTCACACGCATATACACATGTGTGCGCATACACACACATGCATGCAAACATCACACACATTTATACTCACATACATACACATATGCACGAACATACGCATATACATACACATACACACGTGCACACACACACACACCTCTGAAGAGTCTGGGGTACAGAGGTACTCTCCATCTCACGGAGGCGAGGGTTCTGCTGAAATATCTATGTGTCAAAACTCCTCAAATGGTGCACTTAATATATGCGCATCTCATTTCTATTTTTAAAATCTCTCCCACATTGGATGTCACTTCCGTCATCAGAGCAGCACACATCAAGAAGCTGGCCGGCCCCGCCTGGCCGGGCTGTGGGGAACAGGCCCTCCCGGCGGGCACACGCAGGTGCAGCCTTGGACGGCGGTATGCAGATTGCCATCACAATCCCAGATGCATGGACCCGTTTGCCCCTCTGCCACTCTGGAAAACGTGCTCTATTAATACTCGTGTTCACGTGCACAACCGCACGTGTCAAGTCCTAGTCCTCGCAGCACAGATTCTCATGGCAAATTTAACAGCACATGCAGAGGGATGTGAGGAGCACGCTGCCTTCTGCGTAAGAGGGGCTTGAGAATATATGCACATTTGCTGGTAGGTGCCGAAGGAAATCTGGGAGGCACAGAGACTTTAAGAACAGTGGCCATTGACACTGTGTGCAGCTAGCTTCTAGAAGTATCTTTCTATGAGCCACAATTTACTGCCCACAGTGAAGGCTGAAGGAGCATATGTCCCCCAGGCTTTTGTGGGGAAAAAACCAGAGTGGAGGCATGGCCTGCTGTGGCTTCTCTCTCTCTCTCTCTCTCTCTCTCTCATACACACACACACACACACACACACACACACAGACATGTGCAGACATGGACACATACAAACACACACATATATATACATACATACACACCACACACACACACACCAGCAAATAGCTTCCTCCTATGAGCAATGTTATCAGTAGACAGGAAGTAACGTCACACTTATGCATAAATACTTCCAAAATTAAGATAAAAGCATTATTCATGAAAGACAGAATTACCCAAGGAAACAGGAGAGTTCACACAAAAAGACAGCTGCTGCTTCAAGACAACCCGATGGCCCTGAGGGGAGAGAGGACTCAGAGAGAACATGTGGTTTCAAAGAGGAGCCGGTGAGAAGTGTGAGCCTCAGAGCCAGGAGGGAAGGGATCAAGGGATCGTCTTGGAGACTGTAAAAAGAGGAGGAAAATAAACACAGCTGAAAATACCTTTAAGAAAAAACTGTTTGAGCTCGAGGAAATCAAAATAAAACGAAAATAGCTGCAATGCAGAAATAAGACTGTAGGTACGAAATTCAAAGCAAGAAGATATAACATATGCATAATTGATGTGCCTAAAACTGAGAACAAAATACCTAAGACAGAAAAAAATGTACTCTGGGCTGTACCAAAATGCCTGTCCCCAAGCTTGGATCTGCAGTTCACACAGCATATGTCCTGGGGTGGGAGGGCGGGGCATTTATGGCAGCAAGATGTGTCCCTCTGAAGAGGTTAGATTTCAGGGGTAGAAATAGTCATAGAGTTCCTCCCACATAATCCCAGGACCCATCCAGGACACCACATAACATTTAATGGTCATGCCTCCTTAGGATTTTCTGGATAGAGACAGTTTCTCAGATCTCTCTTGTCTGGACTTGGACAGTTTTGGGGTTTTATTTTTGAGTTGGAGTCTCACTCTGTCACCCAGGCTGGAGTGCAGTGGCATGCTCACCGCCACCCCAGCGTTGACCTGCTGGGCTCCGGCCATCCTTCTGCCTCAGCCTTCCAAGTAGTTGGAACTACAGGCACGTACTACCACTCCCAGCTAATTTTTGATTTATGGTAGAGACAAGGTCTCGTCAAGTTCTCTGGGCTGGTCTCGAACCCTGAGCTCAGGCAGTCCACTCGCCTCGGCCTCCCAAAGTGCTGGGATTACAGACTGAGCCACCGAGCCTGGCCTGGACTTGGACAGTTTTAAGGCATCCTGGTCAGGGATTCCACAGACTGTCCCTCCGTTGGGATGTGTCTGCCATTTCCCCCATGATTAGACTGGGCTTGTGGGTTTGGAAGGAAGACCACAGAGGTGAAGTGCCATCGTCGTCTCCTCCTGTCAAGGGTGCACCCTACTAACACGAAGTCGCTGTTGACGTTGGCCTTGACCATGGGCTGACGTAGCGTGGTCAGTATTCTCCTCTGTGAAGTCACTCCCCACCTCCTTCCCCACAGCACTCTTTGGAAGGAGTCACCATGCACAGCCCACGCCAAAGCAGTGGGGGTTCTGGTCTTCCTCCTCGAGTGTGGACACCTACATAATTTTTTGGAGTTCTTCTGCATGAAAGAGTTATCTCTTCTCCCCTGTCTAGTTTTTGACTCAATCACTTGTTTATATCAGGAAAGACCCATGGATATTCTGAGCTAAAATGCAATACTATATGTGATCACTCATGTTGTTCCAACTTTGGACTTTGGGGACCCTTATATCTGGCTTCCACGTCCCTTTCATAGATCCCATCAATGTGTGTGTGTGTTCCCTACTCTTCCAGCACCTTTTGTTGAAAAGATTCTCCTTTCCCCACACAATTATTTTTGTATCTGTCAAAACTCAGTTGTCCATATATGCCTGGATCTATTTCTGAACAATTTTCTGTTCCATCGACCTACTTGTCTTTCTTCACACAACATATTATTTTTATTGCTGTAACTTTATAATTTGTCTTGAAATAAGGTAGTTTTAATCTTCAAACTTTGTTCTTTTTTTTTTTGAAGTCGTTTTGCCTGTTCTAGATCCTTTGCATTTCCACATAAATTTCAGAATCAACTTGTTGTTTCTTTCAAAAATATCTGCTGGGACTTTGGTTGGGATCTGTATGTTAACTTGGGGAAAATGGACATCTTAACAATTTCGAGTCTTCTGACATATAAATGCAGTACAACCGTCCATTTATTTAGGTCTTCTTTAATTTGCTATAAATTTTCCTTGAAGTACTGCTTTAGTGGCATCCCACAAATTCTGGTACATTGTATTTTCATTTCCATTAAATTCAAAATGCTTCTAATTATCTCTTCATTTTTTCTTTCTTTTATAGTTATTTATAAGTGTGTTATATAGTTAAATTGTTCATGGATGTAACCGATTCCTTTTGTTACTGATTTCTAAGTCGATCATGATCAGAGTAAACACTTCATATAATTTGAATCCTTTTTTAATTTATTGAGACTTGATCTGTGTCCCAGAATACAATCTATCTTGGCAAATGTCCTGTGTGCTCTTGAAAAGACTGCATTTTTGTTCTTACGTGGAAAGTCCTATACATGTCCATTAGTTGGTTGACTGTGTCCAAATATATCTTTGATAATTTGATTTTTCTACTTGTTCTATCGATTACCGAGAAGACTATAATTGTGGAGTTGTCTATTTCTCCTTGTAGTTCTATGGCTGTATGTTTCTTTTAATTAATATTCGATGGCACATTTTTTCTCATCCCCTTGCTTTAAACTTATATGTGTCTTTATATTTAATATTTGTCTTTTTTTATCCACCCTGAAAATCTTTGTCTGTTCATTTGAGTTCATAGGTCATCTGTATTTAGTAAAAATGTCACCATGATTGGGTTCTAGCCTGCCATCTTGCTATTTCTGTCTATTTAAAAGCGGGGGGAGGCAGGAGGTTTGAACAGATATTTGACCAAAGATGACATTTGAGTGGCAAATAAGCATATTAAAAGATTTTCAACTTCATTTTTCCATTACAAAAGTGCACATTAAAACGGCAATGACATACCACTGCACACCTGTGGGGGGGAGTGGCCACCCTCACCTGGTGCTGGTGAGGATGCGGATGGACCGATGCTCTCGTTTGCTGCTGCTGACTATGGGAAGCAGCACAAGAACTTCAAAAAACAGTTTGGCAGTTTGTTTAAAAGCTCTTTTGGGGCCTCCCAGCCCCCCATAAGCCCCAGAACACCCAAAAAAAGTCTTTTTAAAAGTTAAACATACACCTGCCATATGACCCAGTTGTTCCACTCCTAAGCATTTACCCAAGAGAAAGAAGGCTTTCCCATACAAATAACTACATTCATGTTACATCAGCTTCATTTTCAACAGTTCAAACCTGGAAGCAACTAAAATACCACCTGCAGGTGAAGAGAAAAAATATTCCTCTGTCCATACAGTAGAACATACTCAGCACTAAATAGGAATGAGCCGTAAATACGTGTGGCATTGCAGAAGAATCTCAAAATAATTACTCTGAAGCCAGACAAAAAAAGGAGTACGGACTTTATGATTCTATTTCTATAAAATTCTAGGACACGTAAACTAATCTGTAGTGACAGAAAGCAGATCAGCAGTTGCCTGGGGAGAGAAGAGAGAGGAGGGGGGTGAACGGAAAGGGATTTCAAAAGCTGGGAAGAAGCTTTGGGGAGTGGTGCATTTGTTCATCTGATTGTGGAGATGGCTTCACAAATGCATACAAATGTCAAAACGTATCAGATTGTCCACTTTTAATACGTGTGGCTAATTGTATGTCAATTACACCACAATAGAGCTGTTTCAAAAATCCATTTTAAACTAGAATTTGCCACTAGGAGAATACAAATAAGAACTAGGCCCTTCCAAAACACTAGCGAAAAAAATTAAAAATAAAGAAAACAGCTCACAAAGCCAAAGACAGGGAAAAGAAAAGAAAAACAAAGCATAAATAACAGATGTATCCACAAACATGTCTGTTTTGACAATAAACCCTCTGTTTAAAGAAAACAGCCCAATATGCCCTTACACAGAGCACACCTAGAATAAAATACTTACATGTTAAGAAGAAAAGGAAAGCAAATAACTGTTAGGCAAGCATAAACAATATGAAAAAGTGTTGGTAAAATTAACATCGGATAAAGCCAAAAAGCACTAAAAGAAACAAAGAGACAAGTGTTCCTGAAGAATAATCCAAAACCCAGTGAGGGCACAGCAGTGCTTAACCTTTAGGCAGTGAATAACTTGTCTTCCAAATCTACAAAGCAAAAGCAGTAAGAAACACAACTGTAAATTAGCAACTGAAATGCAAATGCCGGCCCCATGGATCAAGTTATATAAAATCACATTCCATTCAACTCTGTCAGTGCTTGATTTGAATAGTGAGATTGTTTCAAATGAGTGGGGGGACATTTACATTCTCCAACAGTGATTTTCAGGACACAACATGCAGGGTGCATAGGAGACTTTCAGCCGTCCCTCTCCACCTGTCCAGCCCTGCATGGGCCACTGGGGAGGAGGCCAAGCAAAGATGGTCTATGGCCTCAGAAGTGATGGTGTGTGTGACGATCTCTCTCTCCTAATAGTAAGCCCAGCCTGGCGGAGGCTCTTCTCTCTCCCTGGAGCCCAGGTTTCCAATCTGAGCCGCTGCCTCACCTTATGGTTACCCAGGGAGGGTGCCTTCGTAACTGCAGCTTCCTGACCCAAACAGCCAGACTTCTACTGATTTGCCTAAGAGGGGCTTCCTGTGTTCTCAGCTTTTTCATCAAAATAAATGCCAGTGTTGAAGCAGTCACAAATAAATATCCAAAATCACTGGTGATCGGTCACAAGGTCATTAATGCAGATGGAGCCAGACGCCCATCGAATCCTACCGCCCTCTGCCGCCTTGTTAGCTAAGACCCTGTACCGTGTCACACACAAAGCCAACCAGGTGCCTGCTGGGGCTCTGGGATCCCCTGGAGGGTGACACCCGTGTGCTCTCTCCAGCACCAAGGCCCCCAACCCCCGAACCCCACAGAGCTGCTTCCCTCCCGCCTCATATTCCAGGGCTGTTTCTTTCTCCTGTGTCAACACAAACTCAGATGTGGATCCACAACCCTTGTCCTTGTCCAAACTCTGCTCCCCAGAGCGACTCCACTGCGGGCTGAGGAAGGGCGGGTGGGCCGTGGAAGAAGTTTGCCACTCAGAAAGGCAAACCCCTTACATGCCTTACACCGGGACAGCTGAGGCCCCAGGTTGAGAGTCCTTCACCGTCTACACAGCTCCTGCCTCCTTCCCACAGGCCTCGCCTCCACTTCAGAGCCTAGTGCTGTCTCCCCCTCCACCTCCCACCCCTCATCCCTGCCTTCCTCTCCCTGCACTGTTTCTCCCACCCATTCCTTCAGCGGCTTCTTGGGCCTCCTTCCCACCCAGGGGCTGCTCCCCTCGGCAGGAGCAGCAAGGCAGATGGCAAAATGACAGCCTCTGCGTTCCCTCCTCAGCCCTTGGGTCCTCCAGGTCCAGGGAACCGTGTGCTCCCTGCACCCCTACCTCAAACTGCAGGACAGAGAGACAGGAAACCCCATTCCTGCGCTGAATTGGCACCTCCGTGGGGTCTGCAGACCCACCAGTGCTACCGTTCTGCTGGAATCCAGGATCTGAAACACACCTTCAGCAATTTTGGGGCAAATAGAACACTAGGTGAAAAGGGTATCTCCAGGGTCAGAGATTCTATCCATAAGGACAGCAGGGGAGCAGGTGGCCGCCACGTGACTCTCTGTGAGTCTGCAGCTGCAGGAAGTGGACCACAGGGCCCTGAGCCCCAGCCAGGGCCTGGTGGCCCAGCCATAGCGGTCATCAGTGCTGTGAACGCACACTCCAGATCACAAAGGGAGCGTGGGCCAGAATCCACAGTGGATTTGTCCCGCAGCTGACCCTGGATGAGAGCCAGACCCTCAAACATGCAGACGCCCAAGGACCATGACAACTCCATCAGCTGGGAGTCCTTCCAGGATAGGTAAAGCAGGCCTGGCTGGAGTCGGGGTCTACAAGTGTGTGAGGATGTGTGTGAGTGTGAATTTGTGTCTCTGTGTCTGTGAGTGTGTGTGTGTGTGTGATTGTGTTTGTGGGTGTGTGTAGTGTGTATGCTTGTGGATGTGTGTGTCTTAAGTGTCTGTGTGTGTATGTCTGAAAATGTATGAGCATGAGTGTATGTGTCTGTGTGTCTGTGAGTGTGTGTGTTTGCGGGTATGTGTGTCTGTGTATGTCTGCAAATGTGTGAGTGTGTGTGTTTACGGGTGTGTGTGAGTATTTGTCTGTGAGTGTGAATGTGTGCGTTTGTGGATGTGTGTGTACCTTAAGTGTCTATATGTGTGTTTGTGTGTCTGCAAATGTGTGTCTGTGAGTGTGTGTGTCTGTGTGTGTCTGCGTTTATGGGTGTGTGTGTGAGAGTGTGTGTTTCTGTCTGAGCACCTGGAACTGGTGCTCCCTGCCTCCCCCCACACATGCCTCCCGCTTTACACCAAACTGAGAAGGCGGCAGGGTATCCCCCAAGGTGCCCACCTGGGACCTGGCCTGACCATGCTCTCTAAACCATGTCCCCTACAGTGTTACTGTGGGATCCTGGACACACCCCCTCTGTTGTCACCCTTTCTTGTGTCTATAGTTCCAGGTAACAGGAACAAGTGGGGTGCAGTCCCTCAGTCCCTTGAGAGGGCACGGTGCCCATGCTGCCCTGGCCTGGTGCCTCCTCTGCTGGGTGGCGCTAAGCCACCCGGGGGTTGCGGGAGGAGAGAGGGGCTCATCTGAAACATTAATTATGGCTTTGGAACAACTTGGCTCTCCGATGACAGCGTGCCTTGTTCCAGATGGTTCCTCGTGCCACGTTCGTTAGCATGCTAATTTATTCTGACTCATTCTGAAGCTGCCGCACGGCGGGCTGGCGTGAACCTCGATGCCAGCACCAACCCCCGAGGCCCGTGACTCCCAGCTGGAGCGGGACCCCTCCCAGGGGGCTGTCATGCATGCCAGGGGAAGAAAGGAAAGAGAACAGTTGGGAACGTGGCGTCAGTGGCAGCCTGGGCAGGTTGTAATTTCAGCTCTGATGGTCCTGACATTCCCAGGGAGCTCCTGGTCTGTGACAGAATCCTCAGGCGGCCAGAGACACCAGCTCTGGGACCCTTGGAGCTGGGACACTCCTGATAGATCGTCTGATGTCACTGAAATACCAATCAGAAAGCGGAAACAAAGACAGAAGCCAACGAGCACTTCAGCACGGAATCACTTTCTCAAAGGAGGTGACTCAGGGCACAGGGAGAATCCTGGGCACAGGGACCCGGACCCTGGCGTGACCTCTGTCCTCCCATCCAAGATGGCTCCACCCAGCAGTAACACTCCACAGGTGGGGGAGGGGCGCCACCATAACACTCCGTGCCTTCCTGGGCGGCCCCACCCCTGTGCAAAGGCCTGCCCTGGCCCCACAGAGTTCAACCTAGTGCAGGCAGAAGGACCAGAGGGTCTCTCTTAGGGAAAAACAACCCTAGAGTCACGTGGGAGAACAGCTGGGGACAGACACTGGCCCTGCCCTTCCATCGGTAAGCGGGCAGCTCTGCATGTGCCCTGCTGTCTCCTGGACCCACAGGAGCCAGCCCCAGCTGCCCTCAGCCCTGCACAACGGCTGTGGGTCCCCTCCCAAATGAGCCATATGTCCCTCATCCTTGTCCTGTGAGAGGAGAGGGGAGGCTGGTCCCCGGCTTAAAGGTGTCACTCCAGCCCACCCTATCACACAGAACTCAACGGAAGGCCATGCCTGTCTGCCAGGGAGCCTGGGGAGTGAGGTGGGTCTCCATTAAATGCAGGGCTCAGCCCCACCTGTGGCTCCGTCCCTCCATTGTCCCTGCTGCCCTTCCTCCGTCCTAGGGCTTCCTGCCCCAGACAGGGCCTCAGCACCAAGCCTTCCACTGCAAGGATTCTCCTGCTCCTGCTCCTGCAGAGAGAGTCAGTGTCCAGCATGACCGCTGGCCTGCTCCAGCTTAGGAGAAGAGTCTGACACCGAGCACTGGGGCCCCTCACACCAGGCAGACCCTGGAACAGGTCACAAGGACTCCCGAGTGTCAGCTAGACACAGGGCCTGGGCTTTCTCCCCATGGGGTGGGGGGTGGGGAGTGTGTGGGGAGAACCCTGGGGTTTGGGGTTCAGGAGGGATATGGATAGGACAGCGGCACCCAGATGCAGGGCTGACCGGTGTCCTGCTCTTGGACAGCCCTGAGACCTGAGACCACCCGGGGCTTCCTCCTTCCTACAAGCAAGGAACGGTAGGGAGGCACTCTCAGGGCAGTGGGATTTGAAAGTGTGTGTTCTCTTTCTTTGACCCCCCCCCAGTTCTGATAGCAGCAAGTGCCCCACAATCTGAATACCTCACACCCCATGTGCCTCACCTGCCAGCTCAGTGTCTCCAGTGTGGACTGCCCCAGGGGCTTGTCTCCAGATTATCCCAGGGATTCAGCTGCTCGCATATCCAGCACAGGGGCGAGAACATGTTCCTTCTGAATACCAACGTGCCCCACGGGGTAACCCGTCTGTCACCATGCGTGTCATCTCCGGACCCTCCACACTGTGAGAGGGAGATGCAGTCCCTGTGGGAGGTGCCACCATGTTGCTCTCTGTCCATGGCACCAGGAGGAATGGGGAATCCTCCTCCCCAGGACGGGGCTGGCAGGTCCATTCCACCTGCCATGGGGTGGGCTAGGGAGACACCTCCCTTCAGTCCAGCTTGCCTGGGACAGGCTCAGGTGTGCCAAGGGGCCCTAATTAATTATGAGAAGCATCCCTCTTTCTCTCAAGTGTCCTGGTAGCACATTGTATGGGACTGAGAAACAGGATGTCCCCTATTCTCGGAGTCAACCAGGACAAGAATTTGGAATGGAAGGAGACTGACATGGAGAGACCAACCTTTAGGAGATGAGGCCAGACAGTTGTGACCATGGAAGCCCTTGCATGCCAAGCTAGGGTATGTGAATTTGCAGGGCATAGAGAGCCATGGAAAGTTCTTGAGCAACAATGTGAAATGATGGACTAGATCTTCTGTAAGATTCATCAGGCAGCTGTGGGGGTTCCTCCTCCTCCTGGGTTTTCCATGATGGTGACCATCTGCCATGGTCCTGACTACCTGCCGTCTTGCCTGTCTAGGAGGAATCCTATTAACAGAGTCAGATGAGGAATGACTGTCAGGAAGAAAGATGTCGGAGAAGTGTGAGATTGCCCACCATTGGCAGCAGTGAGAGTCCAGCCTCCTTAGTAGCAAGGGTCTCTGCTGGGACTGCCCCCTACATGGATGCTCCTTGGATCAGATTTGGGAAGTGTGTTTTTGTCACCCAAGCTTGTAGGTTTCCGCTCATTTTCTGAGCCTGGTTCTCCAAACTCCCTGTGAGTTCTGAACCACCCGATACCTGGCCAATAAGTCCCTTTTTCTGCTCCAGTGACCCACAGTTGGATCCTGCTGCTTGCAGCCCAGGAGCATGGATAACTTGGAGATTAGCACCAGGAGTGGAGTGGGGTCACGAGCCACCATGGGAGCATCAGGGGTTGGAACAGGTTAGCTGTCCATGGGGCTGAGGGGGATGGAAGCCTCGTTGGTATTCAGAAGGGACATGTTCTCACCCCTGTACAGCATGTTGGAGCAGCCGAATCCCTGGGATAATCTGGAGACAAGCCCCTGGGGCAGTCCACACTGGAGACACTGAGCTGGCAGGTAGGGCACATGGGGTGTGAGGTATTCGAATTGTGGGGCACTTGCGGCTATCAGAACTGGGGGGGGGTCAAAGAAAGACAACACACACTTTCAAGTCCCTCGATTCCTGGTCCACAGTGTAGACAGAACCCCAGACTCTCACCAGGAGCACATTAAAGGATGGCCTCAGTCAAGGAGATGCAGGAATAGTGGCCCAAGCAGCCTCAGATTTGAATCCTGCAGGCCTCCACTTACAAAGTCAGTCTTGGAAGGCACAGCCTCCTGGCATCTCTAATGGGAGTCAGGGCGACCACCCTAAAAGAGTGCCCCCCCAGAAGTCAGGGGCAGGGGCTGTGAACATCACTGTAGCCCCAAGTCAGGAGGGTGTTCAGGGGGCCTGGGGTGCACATGAAGTCTTACCTGTCTCCGCAGGCACATCCAAAGTGTCCCCAGCTCATCCATGTCCTTCCCTCACTCTTGCAGGTGTAATTGGACAGACCTCCTGGGAACCCACATGGGTCCCCTGACCCCAGGAATGAGGGAAACACAGCGGGAACCAGGCATGTCCCTGCTGCCAAACTTAGTAACCCCACCACATTCCAGAGGAATCAGAGCAATGGTGCCATCCTCCCAAAGACTTGGAGATGCACACCAGTTCCCCTTGTCAACCCCACGTATGGTTCATAGATGCAACCTGGAGCTGAAGCCAGCGCAGTTGCTATTCCAGATGTGGTGTGCTCACCGGGAACAGTGGCATACGCCTGTAATCCCATCACTTTGTGAGGCCAAGGCAGGAGGATCGCTTGAGTCCAGGAGTTCCAGACCAGTCTGGGCACATAGTGAGAACTCATCTCTACAAAAAAATTAAAATAAAAAATTAGCCAGGTGTGGTGGCATGCACCCGTAGTCCCAGCTACTGAGGAGACTGAGGTGGAAGGATCACCTGAGCCCAGTGAGCCATGATCATGCTACTGCACGCCAGCCTGGATGACAGTGAGACTCCAACCGAAAAAAAAAAACCAAAAAACCCAGATGTGGAGTCTTAAGGGGGGACCAGCCATGCATTCAGTGCCCAGCACAAAGGTAGACTTTCCCTCTATTCCAGGAGACCAGAAACCCTCGAATCCTCAGACTGGAGGGGTACCATGTGTCTGCTGCCTCCTCTCAGAGTCGCACTGCATCCTCCTGTGTGCCATGGTCTGGCCCACTGAAGTCTTGGTGGCTTCACAAGTGTCCAGTCTCCTGTAGGACCAGAGAGGGGGTATGGAATGTATTGCCTGCAGAGGGGAGAGACAAACCCCAAAAGGTGGCCTGGCCTCAAAACAGAGCAGTGTCCTTGTCAGGGTACCTTCAGGAGAGGAGACACATGACTGGAACCTGCACCCCTGACTGCTGAGGAAGAGGCTGACTGGGCAGCCTCACGGGTGTGGAGGGAAGGGCTCCCTCTGTCCTGCACCCTGAGTTGGCCACAGAGTAGGGACAGGGCAAGATCAGGCCCTTCGGTGACCACTGATGACCAGGGGTGTGTCAGCGAT
>CAUYQG010278938.1:0-40212 GCA_963574415.1 Tarsius wallacei
TCAGGCGATCCTTCCTCCTCAGCCTTCCAAGTAGCCAAAACCACAGGCACACGCTACCATGCTTGGTTAATTTTTTATTTGTTGTAGAGACAAGGTCTCGCCAAGTTGCACGGGCTGGTTTCAAACCCGCAGGCTCAGGCAATGCACTCACCTCAGCCTCCCAAAGTGCTGGGATTACAGGCTGAGCCACCAAGCCCGGCCAGGCTTCTCCTTTGAATGTGTTGTAACATAAATGGACTATTTAGTCTACTTTTTTTTTTTGAGTTGGGGTCTCACTCTGCTGTCCAGGCTGTAGTGCCGTGGCACAATCACGGCTCACCGCAGCCTCAATCTTGTGGGCTCAAGCGATCCTTCCGCCTGAGCCTTCCAAGTAGCTGAGACTACAAGCACGTACCACCATGCCCGGCTAATTTTTAAAAATTATTTTTTGTAGAGATGAGGTCTTGCTATGCTGCCCAGGCTAGTCTCGAACTCCTGGGCTCAAGCAGTCCTCCCACCTTTGCTTCTCAAAGTTCTGGAATTATAGGCGTGAGCCACTATACTCAGTCTGGGCAACAGAGTGAGACTCCAACTCAAAAAAAAAAAAAAATGTCTGTCCCTATGAAGATTATGATGAATTCAGAAAAAGTTTTCTCTGGAGAGGACACGATACATTGGAGATAGAATTTCACCCCTACTAAAAGGGGGGTGGCTAAAGGCGATATATTTGCAATTAAAAAATTAGAAAATAATCATGTTGGAACATTTTAGTGAAATTTAATAAGAAATCGTTTCTCTATTTTGAAAGGGAATGCTTAAGAAAAGTCATTTTAATTAAAGTCTGCCTTAGGGAAATGAGGTGATGATATTGATGAGGCTTTGAGAGAGCTTTCGAGGATTTTAGAGGTTTATAGCACAACCTTGATGTGTATCCATAGCGAGTATCCATAATAGTCTCTAACACATTGTTAGGTACTCAGTGAATACGTGTTGAATGCGTGTTGACTGAATTGTATTTTCACTTCAAGAGGTATGACTTTCCTTTACCTTGATATACAAGCATAATGATGAGGGCTGTAGTTGTGTCACAGGTGAACTAAAGACAAGGGAAAAAAAGGAGAAGGAAAGAACAGATCTGGCCAGGCACTGTGGCTCATGCCTGTGGTCCCAGCACTTTGGGAAACCAAGGCAGGGGGATGGCTTGAGGCCAAGAGTTTGAGACCAGCCTGGGCAACATAGTGAGACCTCATCTCTCCTACTAATAATAATAGCAATAATTAGTCGTGCATGGTGGCATGAAACTGTAGTCTCAGCTACTCAGGAGGCTGAGGCTGAAGGATCGTTTGATCCCAGGAGTTCGAGGCTGTGGTGAACTGTGATTATGCCACTGCACTCCAGCCTGGGTGACAGAGTGGGACCCTGACAGAAAGAAGGAGACAGAGAGAGAGAGAGAGACAGAGAGAGAGGGAGGGAGGGAGGTGGAGGAGGGAGAGAACGAGAGAGAGAGAGAGAGAGAGAGAGAGAGAGAGCGAGAGAGAGAGAGAGAGAGAGAAAGAAAGAAAGAGGGAAGGAAGGACTGAAATGCTGAGTGTAAATGCGAGAAACAGATTGTTTGAGATCTGATGAATGACGATGTTAGCTGTGAATCATAAAGACAAAGTCAGTTACTTTGCATTCTCCTCCTCATCCCCCTACCCAAGACACCGGAAAGATTTTATGTCTCTTTTTCATCCCAGCAAGCCACCAAGTGGTGGCATCAGATAAGAACAGTTTAGTTGCTGGTCAGAGGTCTTGGCAACTGGGAAGATAGAGAAGCAGAAATATAGTGGGTTTTTCTGTTGTTGTTTTTCTATTTTTTTAGAGAACGGGGGTCTTGCAATGTTGCCCAGACTAGTCTCGAACTTTTGGCCTCACGTGATCTTCCTGAGTCGCTGGGGTTGACAGGCGTGAGCCACCTTGCCTGACTCTGAAGTAAGGTGCTTTTGACCTATTGCATTAGAGGGAATGCTTGTATATCTATAATGGATACATTGTAAGCATCCATTTTTAAATCTTCATTAATGATTAACCTGATATGGAGTAATGGAAAGAGCACTGGGCAAGGAGTCAGAGCTGAATTTCAATTTTAACTCCCCCACTTAAGAGTCACATGACCTTGGCTGCATCATTTAATTTATTTAAAACGTAGTCCTCAGGCCGGGCTTGGCGGCTCAGCCTGTCATCCCAGCACTTTGGGAGTCCAAGGTGAGTAGATTGCCTGAGCCCATGAGTTTGAGACCAGCCGGGGCAACCTGGTGTCCTCGTCTCTACAATAAATCAAAAAATTAGCCGGGTGTGGTAGCGCACGCCTGTAGTTCCAGCTACTTGGAAGGCTGAGGCGGAAGGATTGCTGGAGCCCGGAGGGTCTAGGCTGCGGTGGCTGTGAGTGTGCCACTGCACTCCAGCCTGGATGACAGAGTGAGACTCCGACTCAAAAAAAAAACAAAACGTAGTCCTCTTCTCTGTAAAAAGTGGCTAAGAACGTTCTTCCTTGACTATCTATTTACTGCATGTGATCCAGTGCGGTCACGCTCATGAAACAGCTTTACACTTTTCTAGTGTAGTGTGGCTAACACATTTCCAGAAGTGTTATACTTATTTCTTAATTGAAAAAAGGGAAGGTGTTAGGCCAGATGGCTTCTGAGGCCATTTCTCTTCTCAACTTCTGACAATCAGAGTGGCCTGGATTTTTAATGACCGTGTTCTTCCTCACCAATGGTTTACTGATGTCACTGACCCGAGAAAGGGGAGCCCAAGGTCTCTTCTGGGCTCTGTTCCTGATTTGCTGAATGCTTTGTGCCTGGTTTCTACTTCAAAGAACAATTGAGGAGCACTTTGAACCAAGGTGCTTTTCAATATTCAGCCTGTCTGCTACATTAATGAGACCACTTAATTTGTCACCCAGCTTGGAACACCAAAGAGTAAACAGGGTGCTGTTAGTAATGGCGCCAGAAATATCCCAGGCAAACCTAGACCTCTGTTCTGCTTGTTAAATATAAAACATGCTGGGTGTGGTGGCTCAAGCCTGTAATCCCAGCACTTTGGGAGGCCAAGGCGAGAGGATTGCCTGAGTCCAGGGGTTCGAGACCAGTCTGGGCAACATGGCAAGACCTCGTCTCTACAATCAATCATAAAATTAGCTGGGCATGGTGGCACACACCTGTAGTTCTGGCTACCTGGAGTGCCTGAGTCCTGGGGTTCGAGACCAGCCTGAGCAACATGGCGAGACCTTGTTTCTACAACAAATCAAAAAATTAGCCAGGCGTGGTAGTGCACACCTGTAGTTCTGGCTACTTGGATTGCTTGAGTCCAGGGGTTCGAGACCAGCCTGAGCAACATGACAAGACCTCATCTCTACAATCAATCATAAAATTGGCTGGGCGTGGTGGCGCACACCTGTAGTTCTGGCTACCTGGAGGGCTGAGGCGGAAGGATCACCTGAGTCCAGCAGGTCGAGGCTGCGGTGGCTGTGAGTGTGCCACTGAACTCCAGCCTGGGCAACAGAGTGATACTCCAACTAAAAAAAAAAAAAAAAAAGAAAAGAAAAAGAAATGAAGTGAAGAATTACAAATAGATGGTTGAATATTATTGAAAAAGACAAGCATATATATGTGTACTGAATATATATTTTGCTCCTATGGTCTATTTATTTATTTGTTTGTTTGAGTCACAGTCTCAGTGTCACCCAGGTTGAAGTGCAGTGGCATGATCATGGCTCACTGTGGCTAATTTTTTAAAATTATTTTTTGTAGAGACGAGGCCTTGCTATGTTGCCCAGTCTATTCTCAAACTCCTGGGCTCAAGCGATCCTCCCACCTCATCCTCCCAAGATGCTGGGATTATAGGCATAAGCCACCGCTCTCAGCCCCATGTGCCTTTTTATTGAGGTGTAATTGACATGCAGTAAATGCCCACATCTCACATGTACAGTTCAATGAGTTTTTGCATGCATATACCCTGGTGACCGTTACCCAGGTCAATACTTTCATTGCCCAGGAAAGTTTCCCTCTGCCCCAGTTTGGTCCACATTTCTCCAAAGCTAATCACTCCTCTAACTTCTGTCGCTAGAGATTACTTTGGAATATTCTTGAACTCCATATTGATATGTAATCATGGAATATGTACTCTTTTGTGTTTGGCGTCCTTTAGACTCAGCCTGATTTCTGACTCTGTCATCATCCTCCATTACCAGGGATTAAGTAGAGAAAACAGGATTATTTGCAGTGTAAATAGTGCCCCTGAAAGTGTTGGACAGACTCCCCTTGGCCCCTATTTTTCTCTGTTCTGCTTTATTCTACATGATTATAGTTCAGTGGTTAAGAGTGTTGGCTCTGTCATCCCTAGGCTGGGCGTTCATTTTAGCTCCATCACTACTACCTGTAGAAATTGGGGTAATTAGCTTAAAGTCTCCGAGCCTTAGTTTTCTAATTAGAAAAATGAGACTACTTCATGTGTTTGCTGTGAAGGCTGAATAAGACAATTCACATCAAGTGCTCAGTATAGTTTCTGTTCCCTAACTGAAGATAACATGAAGACCAGCCTGAAATATATCAAGTCAAAAAAAGAAGAACTCTCTCTCTCTCTCTCTCTCGGGCTTCTTATGAGAACAAGAAGTCTCAAGATTTCCAGGTTCAAAATCAATGGTTTGGCCAGGTTCAGTGGCTCATGCCTGTAATCCCAGCACTTTAGAAGGTTGAGGTAAGAGGATTGCTTGAGTCCAGGAGTTTGAGACCAGCCTGGGCAACATAGCAAGGCCCCATCTCTGTCCAAAAACAACAACAACAAAAACATGCAAATTAGCCAGGTGTGGTGGTTTGTGAATGTAGTTCTAGCTACTTGGGAGGTTGAAGTGGAAGGATCACTTGAACTCAAAAGTTCAAGGCTGAAGTGATCTATGATTGTGCCACTGCAATGCAGCCAAAGTGATAGAGTGATATCCTATTTCTGAAAACCAAACCAAAACACACACACACACACACACAAATGGTTTTATTAAGAAGATAATATCAATCCAAACCAGCCTTATCACATCCTGATAGGGCAAAGAAGGTTGCAGATGAGTGATCTTTCCTAGATACATCTGTCATTTTATTTTTTAATTTTAAAGATGTCAGATACAACTCAGGGTTAGGTATACAAATGTTCATTATGCAGGTACAAGGGTTGATGAGGTGTGTGTCTCCCCCCCCCGCCAGCAGTTTTCCCACTTCTGTCAATCCCGCCCCCTCTCCCCCCTGGCAGATTCCCACTACTACCAATCCCACCTCTCCCTCCTCCCCCTGGCAGCTTTCACTACTGCCAATCCTTTTCTTACAGTATTACAATAATTGTTCAAGGTTCGCTTATGAGTGAGAACATGTGATACTGGGTTCTTTGAGACTCTAAGTCCATCCAGGTTGCTGTGAAGTTCATAATTTTGTACTTATTTATGACTGTGTAGCATTCCATCGTGTATATGTGCCATATTTTTTTAAAATCCCATTCTCTTTCGATGGGATCAGTCATTTTTGAATAAAGGAAACACTTTGGGTTTAATTTTTTAAAATGTATTTACATTAATTTTACAATTACCAGCGCATCCTGGTTTTATTTTGAAGCAGCTTCCAGCAGAAATGGAAGCATTATCTGAAAGGGATCTTACAAATCATTCAGTTTATCCTCATGTTATAGAAAAGGAAACAGAGGCAAGTCATGTTATTTGTTTAAGGTCAATGAAAAAGCCAAAATATTTGTCTTGTAGTCCAGAGCAATGGTTCTTCTAACACGGTTCCCAAGTCAGTAGAAACACCATCACCTAATGCTGACAGAACTTGTTGAAAATGCAAAAATTCAGGCCACACCTAAGACCTACTAAAACCAGAAACTCTGGGAGTGGAGTGCAGCAATCTGCACCTGAGCACATCCTACAGATGATTCTTACCCACTAGAGTCAGACCTGCAGTATCCATCTCATCTGGAAACTTGTTAGAAATGTAGAATCCCAGGCCCCAGATCTTCTAAGTTCTGCAGTTTACTAAGATACCCAAGGACTGTACATGCAATTAAAGGCAGGAAGCGTTGATCTACTTCAGCCATGGTTAGGGCTATCTGAGATGAAACTGTCTGCCAGCATCTGTGTCACTTTCCGCCATCAGAGTCTATTGATCCTGGCCTCTTCCCAACTCCCTCCCGAGGCTCACTCCTTCTCCCAGAGGATCTGCCAACATAAACAACTATAATAATACCAAGAATTAGTGAGTCCTCCCAAGTGTCAGATCCTATGCTAAGCTACCTCTGCAGGACCATTTAATCCTATAATATAAAATAATCCCAAATCCTTTAATATAGAAATAATTATCCCCATTTTACTAATAGCAAAATTATCTCAAAGAGTTTTTCCTCACCCAAGCTCATGTCATTAATAGGTAGAAGAGTTGGGCTCAAAACTGGGCTGCTTTGACATTGTTCCATGATATCATGAGACATCAAGTTCTTATTCTCCCTGGATTAAGCAGTCTGGTAATTATCTAAACCAGATCTTCTTACCAGTTCTTAAACTGAATTTAATTTACAGGAATCATAAAAAGTCTAAGGGTGTCCATGGATATACCATCTTGAGTATTATATTGATAATTTTTGAAAGGAGAGATTAATGACACCCCTAGGGCAATAAACCAGGCCAGTGCTTCTCAGACTACCTGTAATTAAGGACTATTCACCCCTCACCCCAATCTATCATATACTTCTTATCATACCAAGCACAGTTAATTAAAAAGACAAAGGCTGGGCCTTGGTGGCTCATGCCTGCAATTCCAGTTCTTTGGGAGGCCAAGATGGGAGGACTGCTTAGCCCAGGAGTACCCAGGATTTTGATACGAGTTGGTGAGACCTGGTCTTTACAAAAAAATCAAACAAATTAGCCGTATGTGGTAGCGTGCTTCTGCAGCCCCAGCTACTAGGGTTGGAGGGTGGGGAAGCCTAGGTGGAAGGATCGCCTGAGCATCGCAGGTTGAGACTGCAATGAGCAGTGATCATGTCGCTGCACTCCAGTCTGGGTGACAGAGGGAGACCCCAACTCAATCAATCAATCAATAGACAAAAATACAAGCCAATTTAAAAAAGATTTAATAGGTATAAAATCACACTGTCAAATTACTGCAAAAATTTATAAGTGCTTACTCTCAATTTCTATACTTTTATGGTCAAAAACTGGCAACAGTTATAGACTGATATTGCTCTGGAAGTACACTCTGAGAAGCAAGAAGCCAGACAATCTGCTATTTAATATCGAAGCATAGTCTGGACCATTTTCTTTCTTTCTTTCTTTCTTTCTTTCTTTCTTTCTTTCTTTCTTTCTTTCTTTCTTTCTTTTTCTTTCCTTCCTTCCTTCCTTCCTTCCTCTTAGAGATAGGTCTTGCTATGCTGCACAAGCTGACCTTGAGCTTCTGACCTTGTGCAATCCTGCCTCTGCCTGCTGAGTGGCTGTGACTGCAGGCATGTGCCACTGTGCCCTGCAGGTTTAACTTATAAAACAGGTCAATGAATTCTATGACTTCATATTTCCATCCACAGAAAGGTATGGAAGGCCACTGACAACTTCTCCAAAGTCCACTCTAAAAATATCAGTAACATTTCATTTTTTTTTGGTATGTTCATCTATTCATTCAACCAACATTTTATAATATGACAGATTCTTGGGATAAAATACTGATTAAGGTGTGATTCCTATTTCTAGGAACTCACATGGTAGCACATGATAATAATTTCCTTGTTTATCTAGCTCTCCACCTACCCTTCCAATCATACATATACATCCTTCTTCTTCAAAAATGAATTTGAAGTGGCTTACTTTACAGTATAATTAAAAAGAAAATCAAGAAAAGTTGTATATTATTTTATTAGTATCTCATTCTGATCTTGACTTGTCACACTTTCCTGTGAGGTAAGTAGGACAGGGGTTATGATGTCCATTTTTAACATGAGCCAGCAGGCTCAGAGGGGTTGCCTTGTATGTCCAAGATGCTACAGATTGCATGGAGCAGAGTAGGGGATAAACTTTCAGCTCATTGCCTGCTGTCCCTTCTACTCCTATAGCTGCTTAGTTGTGGCTTGCCTTCCTGACTCTTCATCCACAGGTATCCTGATGCTTGTCCATCCCCAAGTGTCATGACTCCCTGACCCTCCTGGAGATGATAAGCTTTCACCTTGGCTTCTATTTGTAGTTCATGAGAACTAAGACTCTTTTACTCTTTTTTTTTTCCAACTTCAGATTTAACTGACCTGTATCCTATTCACTCTTGATCTCACTCTCTGCTGGATGGCAGCATACCTTAAAAGTTTGTGTCTCTATTTAACAGCAACCAATGACCAATTATTCCCCTTCTATCTGGGGGGAGACCTAGTTAAGACTATGAGGTGGGAGAAGTTTGTCTTCATTATTCCTACCTTCTTGGTGCTGTGTCTTCATCCCCAAGTCAGTGTTCTACACACAAATACCCTTTTTCCTTATTCCTTTAGCCAAACAGTCTCTCAGAACATTCATTCATGTAAGGGTGTAATGGCCACTAACAAAATAAAAAAAATGTACATTGATGACTTAGACATATTTTTAATTCTATTTTTTTCACTATGTATTACCAGTGTCGTATTGCTCACATGGTAAGTGCTCAGTATTTATTGAATGAACGTTAGGTGAATTTGTAATTTGGGAGAAAAACCTTTCTTTCCTAACAGAACAGATACCAGTACATAAGCTTGCTGGACACCATATGCAGTTCTTTTGAGTCTTTTTAGTATTTCATACTAAATAGTCCTTTATTTTAAAGGACTATCACAGCTGGCTTTTTTTTTTTTAAGAGATGAGGTCTCATTATGCTGCCTAGGCTGGTCTTGAACTCCTGGATTCAAGCAATTCTCCCGCCTTGGCTTCTCAACTTGCTGGGATTACAGGCATGAACCACTGTGCTCAGCCCTCTTGAGATTTTTATTTAATGCATACCTTGCCTCAAGCTTCACTTCCCTCTGTCCTCTGCTTATGAAATGCATATTCAGTTATGCCTAAAATGCCTTCTGTATGCTTCTATTGCCTTTGCATTGTAATTCATAGACAACATCAGGTGATATTCAAGGCAGCAGCATGGAAGTGGGGAGAAGTGACCCAATATACATCACTGAGTAGCTACAATTGATAAGAATTGGGGTCCCATGGGATGAGGAGGATGAGAGGAAGGAAGGTGATGATGATGATGATGATGAGGAGGACAGGGCTGGGAAGGATGAAATTGTTATAAAGCACGTTATGAAAACACCTGCTTATTTCTCTGGGTCCTGTTTTCTTCCCTTTCCTCTACCTTCTCGCAAAATGTGCAGAGTCCAGAGAAGCTCCCTGAGACTCATCCTGAAATACACTAGGACATTCAGGGATGATAAACACAATTATAAGATCTTAGTGCGCCAGGTGTGGTAGCTCATGCCTACAATCCCAGCACTTTGGGAGGTCAAAGTGGGAGGATAGCTTGAGCCCAGGAGTTTGAGATCAGCCTGAGTAACTTAGTGAGACCTCATTTCTACACAAGAATTAGAAAATTAGCTGGGTGTGATGGTGAGCGCCTGTAGTTCCAGCTACTCATGAGGCTGAGGCAGAAGGATCACCTGAGCCCAGGAGGTCACGGTTGTGGTGAACTTTGATCATGCCACTGCACTCCAGCCTGGGTGACACAGTGAGACACCAATTCAAAAGAATAAAAATGAAAATAAAAATAAATCTTAGTATTAAAGATGCTACCTTTCTCATGTTTGTCAGGTTTAGGTGTTTGGTTTTCCCATTGTGGTGCCAATGAAACACTTAAAACTATATACTCTACATACCTTTTTTCAGGGTAAGAGGAGGAATAGATGAGAAGAGGTTACTTAGATTGTGTTCTGCTTCTTGGTTGATGTTCATTGGGAACAAAACCCCAGAACAGAATGGGTGGTGGAGCCAAGAAGAGCACAATCAAGACCTGTAGGAGTGTTCGATAAAGGGCACAGGAAGCGACAGACCTTGGTGGCTGGTGGCATGAGGTCCAGCATCAGAAATAGCTGGAGTCCTTTCTACCACTTATTTATTCAATGGAATCCTGAGCAAGTTACTTACTCTCCTTATGTTAAGTTTCACTGTATAAAAATGAGAATTACAAGAGCGCCTACCTCACAGACCTCCTGGGAGGGTTCAGTAGGTTTTTCTCAACACAGTGCTTAGTCCCAGTAAATATTCACCATGACTGTAATAACTACATGACGTAATAATAGAAAAGCCACAATGGTGTCTATGGCACATGGGCAGGGTACATATACTTCCTAAATGCTTTGCATCTAGAAGACACCCCTCTTTCCAGATTCCCACATGGAATTTGTGTTTATTATGGCAATTGCCTCATACTGACATAATCAAGAGAAAATAGACATAGTGAATATCATTTTCAAATGCAAAGAAAGAAAGCCTTTTCATCCCTCGGAGACTAATCAATAAAGTGAAGAGCAGATTTCTGGGACAGCGAGAAGAAAAACACCGCTTTATGAACTGTGATTGTTTTCAAGGCGTGCTACAGAAGGGAAGGGTTTCTCTGCATGTTTCCTCTTGCTCTAAGTAGAAGGCCGAGGTGAAGAAGGCCCTGGGGCCTGGAGACAATAAACTGAGAGGGCTTATTGGAGGCATTCTGATTCCAACAGGGATTCTGATAGACTGAGACAACAGTTTCACGCTGTAGGACAGCAGGGCCCAAACCTGTACCTACGTCAGAATCCCCGGAGGGCTCACAGGACACAGACTTCTGGAACCTCGACCCAAGTATTCCAAGGTCTGGGACTATTTGCATTTTTGACAAGTTCCCCAAAGTGAGGGCACTGAGGCTGGACTGGGACCATACCGGAAGAGTCATTGTTTTAGAGCAATGTTTGACCTCTGAGAGGTCATCCCCAGCTAAAAAGGGAGTCAAAGTATAGGCTCTTCCTGCTAAACTGTTAGCATTACTATTATTTTATATTCTATACATACACTTGTGTTCCTTCTTCTCAGAACACTTTTTCTTTACGGGCCCTGACATTTCATTGACATTATCAACATGTCCTTTGGCCCTTCGTCCTTCTTAGCACTGCAGTTTCTTTAACTTTTATTTCCAGAAACCTTGCCAACACATCTTTGTTTAGTGCTTTTGCATGCTTTGTACTGCCTCCCCATCTGTTTATTTTTATTTATTTATTTATTTGTTTTTAAATTGGAGTCTCATTCTGTCATCCAGGCTGTAGCACAGTGGCACAACGATCACGGCTCACTGCAGCCTCAACCTCCCGGGCTCGGGCGATCCCTCCACTTCAGCCTCCCAAGTAGCTGGGACTATAGGCATGTGCCACCATACCTCCCTAACTTTTAAGTAATTATTTTTGTAGAGACGGGGTGTCGCTATCTTTTTGCTCAGGCTGGTCTTGAGCTCCTGGCCTCAAGTGATCCTCCTGCTTTGGCCTCCCAAAGTACTGGGATTGCAGGTGTGGGCCACCGTGCCTGTCCTCCCCCTTGTCTGCATTGTAAGTTTTTTTGCTTCGCAACTAGAATTTTCCTTTTGCTCTCAGCTCTGGCCTAACAGTTTTCTCAAAAGTCCTTGGCTTTTTTCTTGTATGTAGAACATAAAGATACCTAATAGAACTGGGTGTAACGGTATCCTTAATTAGAATATGCTTAACCCCAGCACACATTATGTTTGACAAAAAGCAAAACTAAAATGAAAGTTCTAGTGAATAATTTAGACGGTGTGGAATAAGCTGACTTCCTGATTATCTTTATTATAGATATTGTTATTGCATTTGTTTTACTCAGAGGTGCTATGTTGAAAATCCACTGAAACTTTTTTTTCTTTTTACTTGGTTTTCTGTTTTGTTTTCTGTTTAAGTGTAAACCTTAATTTAGAGTTTGTTTATGGTCGAATATAATATTTAAATATTAGTTTGCAATACTCTTTCCATTGACTCTGCCACTGTCTCCAATATTTTACTACCATATTTGCAAATGGTCAAACATAAATAGCTCTTACATTGTTGCTCAAATATAAATATATGGCCAAATCTAAGAATCCTAGTGCAAAGTTTTTGTTTTAACTTAGTTTTGTTCTCTCTTTTCAATTGAGAAGATGAAATGAATACTTGCATTTTACTTAGGAGTGTTGACTGCCTTCTTTATAGCTGCAGCAGAATGAACAACTTGCCATATCTGTCAAAGAGGAACCGCAGGGCACATGTGTTTGTGTGTGGTGTGTGTTTGTGCGTGTCTTTAAGAAGTGCTGTCTGTAAATAATCAAAGATTACATTAGTTTGTACTGGGCTTCAGATAAGTGAACATACAAGTCACAGATTCAAGGAACAGGCTTCTTTCCTAAGGAAGCAGAGAATGAAGTAAGTTAAAACTCAACTGCAGGGGAGAATTAACATAGAGGGTGATCTGGCAAACTGTTTAAAAGGAAAACATGAATGTCCTGTCTCTTAGGAGTTGAACTTGCCCATAAATTTCAAAGACTTTAGGTTTTATCATTCACTATACTTTAAATGACCCCACTTAGAAAAAGAAGAAACAAACAAAATAGTCTCTTTATTAAACTGGGAGAAGCCGGGTTCGGTGGCTCAGCCTGTAATCCTGTGCCTTGGGAGGCTGAGGTGAGTGGATTGCCTGAGCCCGCGGGTTCGAGACCCGCCTGGGCAACTTGGCGAGACCTCATCTCTATAATAAATCAAAAAATTAGCTGGGCGTGGTAGCGCACGCCTGTAGTTCCAGCTACTCGGAAGGCTGAGGCGGAAGGATCGCAGGAGCCCAGCAGTTAGAGGCTGCAGTGGCCTGTAGCAGCCACTGCACTCCAGTCTGGGCAACGGAGTGAGACTCCAACTCAAAAAAAAAAAAAAAGTAAACTGGGAGAAGATGGGAGAGTAGTAAGGAAAGACAAGCCAGGGTAGGGAGGTTTTGGCAGGAGCTTGCTGGGCATGGTGGCTCACAGCTGCAATCCCAACACTTTGGGAGGTGGAGGTGAGAGGATTGCATGAGCCCAGGGGTTCGAGACAAGGCTGGGCAACTTGGTAAGACCTTGTCGCTACAATAAATATAAAAATTAGCTGGGTATGGTGGTGCATGCCTGTAGTCCCAGCTACTTGGAAGGCTGAGACAGAGATTGCCTGGGTTCAGCAGGGCGAGGCTGTGGTAGGCATGAGTATGTCACTGCACTACAGCTTGGGTGACAGGGTGAGACCTCGACTCAAAAAAAAAAATGTGGAAGGAGGGCTTCAAACTCCTCTCTCTTTTTTTTTTTTTCCAGCCTGTTCTTCAGATCACTCATGCCTGAATTCTCTCCATGTAAAATCTGAAAATGACTTTTTTGATGAGGAGTAAACCATTTCATGATCTCAGTCATCAAATTTAGCTGAAATATTCTAAATAAGAATATTTTCACATTTAAAAAAACTTTCAAATGGTTGTCTTGAAAAAAAGAGCAAGAGCTCTCTATACTCTGTAATGCCTGGGGACATTTTTTAACCTTTAATTTTGGCAAAGATTGATTTTGGTAACATACTCTGGTGACACTATGACATTCCAAGAACACATGCTGGTGGGAGTGTAAGACAGTATAACCTTTGTGGGGAATGGCTGACAAGCTCTAAGAAAAAAGGGCACATATCCTTTGACCTAGCAGTTCATCTCTATTCGTTTAAGCTGCGTATATAATTTTTTGTATGTGAAAGGACATATATTCCAAGGATACCCCTTGATTTGTAATAACATTTGTTTCTCAACATGTAACAGACCACACATTTTGTTTTATTCATCTGTTGGAACACCATGCAGCTATCAAAACAAACTCGGTATGTATTGGTATAAAGTGATCCCAAAACATATTAAGAACACATGTCTACATGTGTTTTACATATAGTACCTCTAAAATATTATACAGAAGCTCATAAATTAGTCACATCAGGGAGGGTGTGAGGTAGGGCAGGGAGCCCAAGGTGGGCGAGGACATTCTTCTCAAGACATTTTGAATTTTATACTGTGAGCATCTATTTCCTATGCAAAATAAATTTTAAAAAATTAAAAGTCCTTGGAATCTCAAGTCACAAATACACCCAAAACCAACTGGGTTAATCAAATTTATTTCAATGACTTCAGTAACCCAAGAGATTAAAATCTAAATCATCTCATTCTGAATGTAATGGGACTTTTTGTTTGTTTTAAGTTGGGTGTCTCATTCTGTTGCCCAGGCTGGAGTGCAGTGGCACGATCATGGCCTCCTTCAGCCTCGACATCCTGAGCTCAGGTGATCCTTCTGCCTCAGCCTCCCAAGTAGCACTATGCCTGGCTAATTATTTTATTTTTATTTTTTGTAGAGATGAAGTCTCGTTATGTTACTTAGGCTGGTCTGGGACTCTTGGGCTCAACCAATCCTCCCACCTTAGCCTCCCAAATTGCTAGCCAATTGATTTATTATATAGAGAAGGCAGAAATCTTACCCTCGGCCGCACAAACTTAGGACCAGAAAGGTATCTCTTTTTAACAACATATTCTCACACAAGCATTTGTGAAACTAAAATGTACCCATTCTTTACCTTTCCTGACATGCTTAGTAAGCCTAAGACTTGTCTCTGTAAGGTAAAATAAAGGGAAGCTTTGTAGCCATCATTAAATGTCTTCACTGTAAGATTTATTGCCATAATTGTGACAGAGCAAATGATTTTTTTTCCTGGCAGCAAAAATAGTTTTAAAAAGAAACTAGGTATTGTTTTTTCTTTTCTGAGCAAAGTATAGATACCCCCAAATTACATGGTGTCACAGAGCATGCCATAGTTAGAAAAAATGATGCACTGCCTTTTTAGTCTTATTAAGAAAATTACACAGTTAACTCTTTGTACCTTTGAAGGATGTCTCCGTCTGATGAACTTTGTTATTAGAACAACATTCAGCTGGAATTCGTGTATTAAAACTAATTCACTTTGGAGTTAACAAAGTAGATCCTGAAATAAAACAAATGTCACAGCAACAGATACAAATTCTACAATGGTGGCTGAACATTCTAAGACTGTTTATGTAGCAAGTTGTGGTGGGAACAACAAGACATGTAAAGGACCTAAGCTAGATGATTGCCAAGTGGACTATTCATACACTAAGAGAAGGGACGTGCCATTTTCTGCTCTATGATCTGCACAGACCCATATTCATGGCGTTCATACGCTCATTTTTCTTATTTGATCAATCATTCCTCAATCTCTGATAGCACTGCTAGGTGTTGGGGTACGCAAAATAAATGAGGTACAGTTTCTGTCCTTTAAGACAGCGGTCCCCAAACTTTTTGGCATCAGGAACCGGTTTCCAGGAGGACAATTTTTCCATGGAAGGGGGTGGGGAAGGATGGTTTCAGGATGATTCAAGTACATAATATTTATTATGCACTTTATTTCTATTATTATATTTTAATATACAACGAAATAATTATACAATTCACCATTAAAAAAAAAAACAGGCATGGACAGGAGTGGCAAATAAAATAATGGTCAGGCCCACCAATCTGGCAGGAGGCGGAGCTCAGCCGCAATTATCTCCTGCTGAGCGACCTGGTTCCTAACAGACTGCTGACCGGTTGGGGACCCCTGCTTTAAGAGCTTATTGGTTAAGTAAGGAAAGTGAGGCTGGGGGGAGATGAACACAAGACACAAGACACAGATATATGGAATGTCGTGTAACTAGTATAATAAGAGACAGAACTCTTAGTAGCCCAGAGGGGTGTTTTCTCATTCAGCTTGAAATACCCCTGGGTTTGTGTGTCTTGGAGAGTTGGAGTGGGAAAGATAAAGGAAGATTTCCACTGGCCTGGTACCATGACTCATGCTCATAATCCCAGAACTCTGAGAGTCTGAGGCCGAAGGATTACTTGAGGCCAAAGGTTTGAGATCAGCCTGGGCAACATGGCCAGACCCTATCTCAACAAAAAGTAAAAAAATCAGCTGGGTGTGGAGATGTACTCAGGAGGCTGAAGCAGGAGGATTGCTTGAGCTCAGGAGGGTGAGGCTTCAGTGAGTGGTGGTTGTGCCACTGCACTCCAGCCTGGGTGACAAAGTGGGACCCTGACTCAAAAAAAAAAAAAAAGGAAAGATTTCCAGGGTGGTGTGATATTTGAGGGGAGTTTTGGCCATCTGCAGAGGTCTGCTGTTTTTGTTTATGTGTTTACTGGGGATGGAGGGATTAGCAAAATTCCAGGTGGAAAGCAACACTAACAAGGTGTGGAGGTGAGACAGATCAAGGTGGGGTGGGGCTAGAGGTCAGCTTCAAGCAGCTGTTGCTGAAACATACAGGGAAAGTCGGGAAGGAGAACAGGTGAGGCTGGGAGAGAGGCAGAATCTGAGATTCCCAGCAAACCAAGCATCTAAGTAAGGATGGGTAGTGAGAAAAATGCAGCAAGAAAAATGCAGGAAAAAAAATTTTCCAGTCGCTCTTGAAATCTGCTTGCTTCAGAAATGTAAACTGTACAACATTAGAGGCTATGTAATTTTGTTGGGAGAGGACAGATAGCGTGATCAATTGAGAGTATGGCAATAATTAGGTTGTTTCCTGATTGTCTTGACATTTTAAAAAGATGATTTCCACTGTGGAAAAGATTGCTTGTGTGGAACTGACCGCCACTCCACAGGTTGTGTCTGACAAATCCAGTTCATAGAAACTCCATTAGACTTCAGGGGACTGCTGTCTGAAGCCTGAGAGTGTTACTGCTAGATGACGCTTTTTATTTGGAAATACTTCAAAAAATCGAGATTTAAAAAAATGAAAATATTGAGGAAGTTATTGGAAGAAAAATTATTAATTATTAATATTATTTCTGAGTCAGGGTCTCACTCTGTCACCCACGCTGGAGGTAGTGTCACAATCATGGCTCACTGCAACCTTGATCTCCAGGGCTCAAGCAATTCTCCCAAGTAGCTGGAACTACAGGTGCATGCCACCATGATTAGTTCTTTTGATCATTTGTTTTTGTTTTGTTTTGTTTTGTTTTTTGAGTTGGAGTCTCACTCTGTCGCCAACACTGGAGTGCAGTGGCCACTCCCGGCCACCGCAGCCTCGACTTGCTGGGGCTCTGGCGATCTTTCCGCCTCAGCCTTCCAAGTAGCTGGAACTACAGGTGCGCGCTACCACACCCGGCTAATTTTTTGATTTATTGTAGAGATGAGGGCTCACCAAGTTGCCCAGGCGGGTCTCGAACCTGCGGGCTCAGGCAATCCACTCACCTCAACCTCCCAAGGCACGGGATTACAGGCTGAGCCACCGAGCCCGGCTCTTTTGATCATTTGTAGAGACAAGGTCTTGCTATGTTGGCCAGGCTAGTCTCAAGCAATTCTCTCACCTCGGACTCCAAAAGTGGCATGAGTCACCACACCTGGTGCAATTATTCGTACTAAAAAGGTAATTGTGTAAACTAGAAGAAATTGTGGTGGGATAGAATAAAGCAGCATGAAATAATTTTTCAACCATATTTGTTCTTTCAATATACAGTTGTTTTTTATTGTGGTAAAGTGTACATAACATAAAACTTACTCTTTTAGTCACTTCTGAGTACACAGTTCAGTGACATTAAGTACAATCACATTGTTGTACACCAATCACCACCATTCATTTCCAGAACTTTCTTTTTTTAAATTTTTAATCTTAAAGATGTGGGGTACAATTCAGGGATAGGTATACAGATGTTCATTGTACAGGTACCCTTGTTGATGAGGTGTACCCCCTCCTCCCTGGCAGATTCCCACTACAGCCAATCCCGCCTCTTCCCACCACCACCTGCAATTTCCCGCTACTGCCAATCCTTTTCTTATAGCATTACAATAATTGTTCAAGGTCCGCTTATGAGTGAGAACATGTGATACTCAGTTCTTTGTTTCTGTGATAGATCACTCAGTATTACAGAGTTTAGAGTTCAGAGCTTTCTCTTCTTCCTAAACTGAAACTCTGTATCCAATAAACGATAACTCCCATTCCCCCCCCAACCCCCGCCCCGGAAACCACCAATCTACCTTCCATCTCTGTGAATTTGACTATTGCAGATATCTCCTGATATACATTCTTACTAGCTTGAATGTAAATTTGCCAAACTTACTTCATTTCTCTGCTCCACTGAGAATCTACAGATGTGTTCACAAATAGGTTTGGCCTCAGGAGATGTGACCTGCAGTCTTGCTCACTTTTTCAGGCTTGACATTTGAGTCACAGAGGAGTTTGGAAGTGGGTAGATGAACTTCAAACTCACAGCTAACTGCTGCACACAACTTCTCTCTCTATGTGGCTGACCAAGCTGGAGAAGCTGTTAATGTGGGAACGTGCTTTCTTGCTGATAACGTGGAAGGCCCTATCTTGCAGTTAATATGGGAAGGTCTTTTCTTGCTGGCTGTATGAACTACTTGATTTCGTTTCAGAGGTGAGGCACTCATTGTCCCCTATGGTATCTTCCTCTCCGGTGGGGATAAATTGGCAACTATTTGGAAATATGTCAGTTGTTACTTTTCAAATCTCTGTGGAAGTGAAGTGTCCACTAGAATTGATACTACATATAGAAATAATTTCAGAGTTGTTTCTTTAAAAATATAAAATAAACTGAGAATTCTTAAAGAGTAAATAGAAATCTTTACAGCCTCCAACCAAATAACAGTGTTTGGTACATTTATAGTATCGTGTTATTCTGCTGCTTCTTTTTTTTTGAGTTGTAGTCTCACTCTGTCACCCAGGCTGGAGTGCAGTGGCATGCTCACGGCCACTGCAGCCTCAACCTGCTGGGCTCAGGTGATCCTTCAGATTTAGCCTTCCAAGTAGCCGTAACTACAGGTGTGTGCTACCAGGTCCAGCTAATTTTTGATTTACTGTAGAGATTAGGTCTCGCTAAGTTGCCCAGGCTGGTCTTGAACCCGTGGGCTCAGGCAATCCTCTCACTTCGACCTCCCAAAGTGCTGGGATTATAGGCATGAGCCGCTGTACCTGGCCAGTTATTCTGAACAAGAAAATCTGCTCAAACACTGGGGGAATGGGATGTTTTCGTTTAATGATCTTTTATGGTTTCAATCTTTTTGTTTAGGTTTCTATAAAATGCAAGAGATATGCATGATACAATATATGATTAATTGATTGATTTTTGTTATTTGGTTGTTGAAAGACTCAGATTTTTGCTTCCCAGAAGAGAATAATTTGTGAAATTTTTTCTGCATGCCTCTCATTCAATCAAAACTACTTGCATTAATTTTTAAATCTTTATTAAAATTAAAGTATAATTTTGCATCCAATTGATAAGTAATACTTTACAATGTTTATTAGGGAGAAATTTTAAAATTCAGGTGTAAGTCTTATATACAATAACATTATTTCACATTGCATTTAGGCCATCAGGAATAGTTTAGACGCTTACTCTAATTGTGAATTGTACTCCACAACTTTAAAATAAAAAAGAATAGAAAAAAGAAAAGTAAAATTTAAAAACCTTACTTTATTCAAAGAGATTTGTCCACTGTGATGCTTGCATGAATTAACCATGTATATATCCTTTAGACCATCTATGAGTATTTAGTGCAGATATCAAAAGATACTTGATAATAATTAATCAGTGTATGTTTTTTAAATGTTGTATTATGAATGCTGTTGCCACAAGCAAAATATATAAAATACTCAATAAATCAAAATACTAATACATTCTGTATGTCAAAAATAATAATTTTTAACAGTGCAAAAGTTGCTTACCTGCTTGTGTTATCAATACAATTCAGTTAAGCAGAAATGGATTCTCTATAGTAGTCTTTACTGTGTGTCTAATTCACTTTTTTTTTTTTTTGAGCTGGGGTCTCACTCTGTCACCCAGACTAGAGTACAGTGGCATGCTCCTGGCCACCACAGCCTCAACCTGCTGGGCTCCAGCGATCCTTCCGCCTCAGCCTTCCAAGTAGCCGGAACTACAGGCGCGCGCTCTCACGCCTGGCTAATTTTTTGATTTATTGTAGAGATGAAGTCTCGCCAAGTTACCCAGGTGGGTCTCAAACCTGCGGGCTCAGGCAATTCACTCACCTCGGCCTCCCAAAGCGCGGGATTATAGGCTGAGCCACCGAGCCCGGCTCATTTTTAGTTTCTGCTCCACTGGGGAAAAATCTTTTAAATATATTTTTGTGGTTGAAGAAAATGTATGCAAATTATTTAAAATGTGGATATTTTAAATAAGAATATTTAAAAATAAGTCATAAAATGCCACCATCAGGGATAACAACTCAGTTTTGTTTGAATTTCCTGCAATGTGTATAAACACATATTCAAGTATTTATATGGTATCCTGCTCTTTGTACTAAAATTGACCAAATTTTTCTGTCATCAATTGCTTTTGAACTTTTAAAAAATGACTGCACTAATATTCCATCATATGGTTGTACAGTCATGTATTTAACTATTTTCCTATTTCTCTTATTATTGGGCATTTAATACAAAGAGGCTGTTTGATCTGAGTATTCAGAGCAGGAGACCTCTTACAGCCTGGATGTGAGTATCCTCTCTGTCTCCCATCTGCTAAGCACAGGTCTGGATAAGTCTGTGAACCTTTTAACATTGTCTTCCCTGTTGCAAAACATGAAAAATAGAGATCGCTTCAAAGGATCATTGTGATCATCCACTATGAGTATAGGAAAACACTTAGCATGACACCCATTGTATGAGGGCTGATCCCCCCCAAACAGGAATTTATTTATCTAAAAAAGAGTGTTTATTCTTACAAGTTTAAACTTCAGTCACCTTCAAAGTACTCTTCATTTGATGCAAAGCACCTATCGAGATGCTTTTTCCACTACTGGAAACAGTTTTTAGACTTGTCCATTTTGATGCCTCTTAGTGATTCTGCTGTCTTTTGTTTCACCTCTTCCACATTGGCACAACATTTCCCTTTGAGGACTTTTTTCATCTGGTGAAACAAAAGTTGCTCGGGGCAAGATGGGATGAATAGGGAGGGTGGGGTATGGGGGTTATGCCATTTTTGGCCAAAAATTGCTGAACTCTCAGCATGGTGTGGGCAAGTGAGTTGTCATGGTGGAAGAACCAGTTACCTGTTTGCCAAAACTTGGGATGTTTCTTCTGCAGATCATGATGAAACCTTCACAAAACTTCCAGACAAAAAATTTTGGTTGACAGTTTGATCTGGAGGAACAAATTTAGAGTTTCCTCCAAAAGATCATTCTGTATTTTTTTGTGTCCACCCTCATAAAAGAATTAAATGGCAACCATAAATGTGACTATTGCCAAAATGCTTGCCAGAATAGTTGTAAAAATTTTTATTTTGACTGACCATATCTTTTTATTTTTTGAGTTGGAGATTTCACTGTCACCTAGACTGGAGTGCAGTGGTATGCTCACAGTCACTGCATCCTCAACCAGCTGGGCTCAGGCGATCCTTCCTCCTCAGTTTCCTGAGTAGCTGGAAATACAGGTGTATGCCACCATGCCCAGCTAATTTTTTAATTTATTGAAGAGATGAAGTCTCACCAAGTTGCCCAGGCTGGTCTCGAACCCCTGGGCTTAGGCTATCCTCTTGCCTCTGCTTCCCAAAGGGCTGGGATTACTGGCTTGAGCCACCACACCTGGCCCTGACTGATGGTATCTTGATGCACTCTTTTTCATCAACATTTAAAAAATCTTTACAAATTTAATAAGAAGGAAAAGTATGTCTCCATTATCATTTAGTGCTCTAAAATAAAGCACCCCAAAACTTAGTGGCTTAAAACAACACAACTGCTTCTTTCTCATGATTCTGCAGGTTGGCTGGACTCATCTGGACAGTTCTGCTCACATGTATCACCTGGGGTGCCCAGAGCTGGCAGCTGGGCTGGGCTGGAAGTTCCAAGAAGGCTTTTCTCTTATGTGGTGTTGGCTGGGGTACCTCTGTTCTCTTCCTTATGGCCTCTCTCCCCATGTAGTGTGCCCTCCTCTGGGGCCTCTTTACAACATGGTACTTCTCCAGTCTAGGGCCCAGAACATACCTGCTGCTGTTTGTAAATTTAGTTCCTTAATTGACAAATAAAAATTGTATAAGTTTATCACGCATAACATGTTGTTTTGAAATATGTATGTAGTTGTCCCTCTGTATCTGCAGGTGATAGGTTCCAGGTCCCTCATGGATACCAGAATTCTTGAATGCTCAGTCCTTTATGTAGAATGGAGTAGCATTTGCATATAACTTATGTACATTCTCCTGTATACTTTAAATCATCTCTAGATGACTTATAATACCTAATACAATGTAAATGCTATATCAATAGCTGTTATACTATATTTTTATTTGCATTCTTTTTATTGTTGTATTTTTTTTTTATTGCTCCCCCCACCCCAATATTTTCGATGTGCTTAGTTGAATCTGTAGATATGGAACTCATGGATAAGGAGGATTACCTATATGCAGTGGGATGGCTAAATTGAACTAATTAACATATGTATTATCTCACATACTTTTCCTAGTGTGTGTGTGTGTGTGTGTGTGTGTGTGTGTGTGTTGGAAACACAGTATCTACTCTTAGCAATTTTCAAGAACACAATACATTGTATTAACTATACTCACCATATTGTACAATAAACTTATTCCACCTATTTTTTTTTTTTTTTTGAGTTGGAGTCTCACTCTATCACCCAGGCTGGAGTGCAGTGGCACACTCATGACCACCGCACCTCAACCTGCTGGGCTCAGGCAATCCTTCCGCTTCAACCTTCTAAGTAACTGAAACTACAGATGTGTGCCATCATGTCCGGCTAATTTTTTGATTTATTGTAGAGACGAGGTCTTGCCATGTTGCCCAGGCTGGTCTCGAACCTGTGGGATTAGGCAATCCTCTCGCCTCCTTTTCCCATAGTGCTGGGATTATAGGTGCAAGCCACTGCACCTGGCTTATTCTACCTATCTTAACTGAAATTTTGTATCTTTTGACCAGCATCTGCTGCCTTTTATTGGTCAAAAGCAAGTCATAAGTTGAGCACAACTGGGGAAAGATTGGGGAAATAGACCACTTCTTGGTGGAAAAGTAGTGCCAAATAATTTGTGACCATCTTCAATCCATCATAGTATTTATATTTTAAAATGTGAAATTATGTACCTAAAAATAAACCAAAACAAACAAATTTTTTTTAAAAAAATGCTTTTTATGTTATAGTTGTTTGTCAGAGGCATATATACTGATTTTGGTATCTTTGATCAAATATCTTTCTATGAGACTGAGGATAGAGGGATATGGAAAAGTGATAACTTATTGGCATGTATTGCCATGATTGGCATACTCATCTTTATTTCTATAATCTCATTTAAGCTTCTTAACAAGAGTGCTACCTTTGTTTTCTATTTTCTTCCATTGAAAAAATTATTTCCCTATTGGCGTCCTTTATAGTTTTTGGAAGTAGAAAAATCTTGAATAAAATCTATAGAAATCTGAATATATTAAATTTATCCTGAAACATATTTACTTATTTTTTTACTCAATACATATTTAATTAATGAGTAAAAATATTTATTTAATTCTTCAATTCATAACAAATATTTTTTATGATTTTACTTCTTCACAAAACATATGGCCAAGAATTTAGTGAGCCCTAAACTTTTTATTCTCTATCTGAATTGCAAGTTTTTGTTCTTTAATTTGGGGCTATTAATGCAGCTTATTTTTGCCATTTGAGCCTACTTTTTCAGCAATAGTTCTAGGATTTCTCACTGTATTCTGTGATTGTATTTACAATAATTATCATTCTCTAAATTTTGCATTGGTTTCAATGATCCCTGCTGAGCTTTTTGCACATGATGATGTGTCTTGGTGGTATTTTTTTTCATTTTTCTCCAGGTCAGCTGGACACATCTTCAAGGAGAAGGATCCACTCTTCTTAGAAAGGACACACAATGGTATATCCTTTGATTCCTCATCTAACTGAGAGTCTTGGCACAGACATATTATCCAGATTTTATATGGCATTCTTTCTTCTTGAGCTTTTTATACCTTAACCTTCTATCACTATCACACTTTTATGTTTCTTTCAATAAGTATTGGAAAAGAGAAATGGGAGCATTCTGGTTGTTACTTCTTTCTGAATAGTAATTATATAATTTTCCCTCTTGTTCTTGAATTTAAGTTTTCAAAAATATGACTGCTTATTTAGATGTAGATTCTGCTTGCTGATTTTGTCTGTACTCTGGTGAGCCCCTCGGAGTTGTGACTTTTCTTGTGGAAACTTTTCTTCTTCAATTATATCTTTGACTATTGCTGCATTCATTTTTCCTTTAGTTTCTGATCTCAAATATGTGTTCTGTGTTTTTTCACATCTTTTTTCCTCTGCATTTTAAGTTGTGCTTTTGAAAGAATACCTCACATGCATCCTCCACAGTGCAGATGTGAATTGGCAAATTATTTGTGCAGTTTATACCCTGCATCAAATCAAATTTACATTTTTCATCAGATTTTTCCTTGCATTATTTTCTTATTTTTAGCAATATTTGCATCTCTGTATTTATCTCAGCTTGATTTTTCCTATAGTTGCCCACTCCTCTTTCAAGAAACTTTCTTGTTGAATCTTTTTGAGGAACAAAGCATATTATTCTCTTATTTTTACCAGTGTAGTATAGGATAAGTCATTTTCTTCTTCTGAGGCTTTGGGACAATGTCTTAACTTTCCCTTAAGTGGCATTATTTATTTATCTCTCTTTTCCACAAAAGTGGTTTGACAGATTACTTACAATGCAGCAAAAGAAACTCAACTAAAGAGGTAGAAAGAGGACAAGAAGAAGAAAAATCTTAAATAGATCTAGGGATAAAACAAATTTAAATTGCCTACCGTACAGCTGAGGTACATTGACTCATGCCTCTAGTCCCAGCAATTTAGGAGGCAGGGGTGGGAAGAGTGCCTGAACCCAGGAGTTCAAGACCAGCCTAGGCAACATAGTGAGACCTCGTCTCTACAAAAAAAATTAACTGAGTATGGTGGCTTGTGCTTGTAGTCCCAGCTACATAGGAGGTTGAAGCAGAAGGATGGTCTAAGCCTAGAAGGTTGAGCCTTCAGTGAGAGGTGATCATGACTGCACTCCAGCCTAGGTGATAGAGTGAGACCAAACTAAAAAAATAAATACAATAAAATGCCTACCCCATAATCTCACACTCTTTGTATTAGTGGTATTTGGTATTTTGTCTTATAGATACTGTGATAGGAATATTACTATTGACTGCATATTAGCGAGCACTCTAGTAATATACCAATCACCGTATCTATAAAACAAAAATGGAACAGTTGTTCAGGAGAAGCTCAGTTCTCCCACATGCTAAGCTGAGGAACAAATTGCCTGTGAGGTCCCTCATTTATGGGATTCTCGTCAATGTCCGGATCAACCTGAATGCACCAGATAAGAGATTTTTCTGCACCATCATGCTCAGTCTCCCTACTGATCTCTAGAAGAGAGATACATGATCACTTTCAAGTGGCTAATGGTTGGCTAATGCCTTTGCCTCAAAGGCAATTCAAATCTGGAAACATTGAGAATATTTGAAGGGTTACGTGGGTTTCGTTCACATTCTTTGAGTTATCCTCCATAAACTTTGCTTTACTCAGGTTTTGTTGAACATTGAGCAGTTGTGATTTTGAGATTGTTCTCTGTTTTTAATTAAATTTGGAACTATGCCTTAGTAGAAACTTAGGTCGGATAGGGTTGTCACTCTCGTGAAATTTCTGGAGTCTAGCAAAACCCGTGTGACCGGAAAAGAGTACATACAACTCTTCTATCTTTATACAGATGATCAAGTAAGAGTCAAAGTATTATTCATGAGCTGAATGAATCTTCTTAGAAAATAATTTATATCTACTTTAATGCACAGACAAATGGGCACTGGTGTCCCAAAGTTCTTCTCCTAAACTTTGGGCACAACAATTTTAGCATGAAAATCTTTAAGGCTGGTACTCAGACATTCCAGAGTAGCCGCAATACTGTCTCGATAAAGTTTTCAGAGTACACTGCCTTGAACAATGCTGTTTCCTGGTGTGTTCACCAAAAAACTATTGCCTAACTAAATACAAAGCAAATGAGTTGACTTTTAAATACAAATATGTTGAAACTTAGGGAGTATTATAAAAATAACTTTTTGGCTTTAAATTAATTGAAAACCCTTTGGAGAAATGATCAGATGAAATAGCCAGGTGTCCATTGTGGATACATTTTGATCATAACATGAGATCCTGTCTTTTGTATATGTAAAAATTCTTACTTTTTTGTCTGTAGAAGATTTGTTCCAAAGTATAATAGAGAAGAGCTGAAATGACCTTTCCTAAACCTATGTGTTTTTGAGTTTCTACCCCCCACTCTTTTAACTTAGGGTCCTTCTATGGGGTAGGTTTATTGAACTGATGGAAAAAAAAATCAGAAATGGGTCAGGCACAGTGGCTCAAGTCTGTAATCATAGCACTTTGGGAGACCAAGGTGTGAGGATTGCCTGACTCCAGGGGTTTGGGACCAGCCTGGGCAACTTTGTGAGACCTCGTCTCTACAATAAATCAAAAAAATAAGCCAGACATGGTGGCAGATGCCTGTAGTTCCAGCTACCTGGAAGTCTGAGGCAGAAGGATCGCCTGCGCCCAGCAGGTTGAGGCTGCGGTGACCGTGAGTGTGCCATGCACTCCAACCTGGGCAACATAGTGCGACCCTTACTCAAAAAAAAAAAAAAAAAAAAAATCAGAAACATCACCCCCCTCCCATAAAAAAAACCCACCTCTTTTTGGATCATTAGCCTTTGAATATTATAAACATCCTAGTTTTGTGTTCTTGGGTACATTTCTCCCAGGAAGATTCCAAGATCATGTGTGAAAAAGTTTTTTGTTTTTTTTCCCAAAACTGCTTGGAAATGTCTGTTTTTTCAATAGGCAAGACTATCTCTACTGGGCACTTGAGGCCAAGATAATTCTGCTTGGAACAGGTCAGCAGGAAAATTACCCTATGTACTTCCTCCCACAGTCAAAAAATAGACAGATGATAGGTAGGTAGATAGAGAATTTTTGGAGAAAGGACAAGATGAGCTTCATTGTGAGACTTGAAGGTAAAAAAATTCTTTTCTATTTTTTTTGAGATGGAGTCTTACTCTGCCACCCAAGCTGGAGTGCAGTGGCACGAGCACGGCTGACCACGGTCTCAACTTCGTTGCCCAGGCAATCCTTCTGCTTCAGCCTCCCAAGTGACTGGGACTACAGGTGCATGCCACCACACCTGGCTAATTTTTGGCTTTTTTGTAGAGACGAGGTCGCACTATGTTGCCCAGGCTGGGTAAAAAGGAATCTTAAAGGACACTGTGCACCTCCTGGAGGAAGTGGCCATAGGGTTAGGCCTGAGAAGATGAAATAAATACAAGATTCTCCTCATGGCAGCTTCCCCGCATCTCTATAGAGCCAACAAGAGAGATGGTTCCCTCAGGAAAGAAACCTAAGCTGTTTCCCTCAACCGAGCCCTCAATTTTTACCTTCAGGAAAAGGTAAAAATTCTTATTATCTATGACTGTTTAGTGTCACAATGATTCCACTGCAGCCATCCTCATCATAAAGAAGAAAATTATTTGTTCCAACACCCTCCCAACCAGAATGATGTGTGTGTGTGTGTGTGTGCACACGCGCGCGCGCACGTGCATGTGCATAAGAATACTATACTCAACAAATTTCTCATGCCTTTTCAAGTGTCAGTACAAAATATGGTAAGGGCATCCAAATGCAATCCAATTATACCTTTGCCTTTCCAAAGGAAAGATCGTTCTGGTGTGAATCTGACCCTTGTGACAAATCAGAATGAGATGGTGTACTTTAAGGGGAATGTTCTTGTCTGGGAACACATCTGCCTGCGAGTCCTTGGCTGTGCTGATGAAGGCTACAGCCCAGGGGTAGTCACTGCTTCTTAAAGGTGCATTTCAACATTGAGAACATCATTCCTATCATGTGACAAGATGACAAATACTATCCCATGAACCAAAACACATAAAAGGGAAAAATAACATTTTCTCACCTTGGGAGGGCTCGAAAGGTCTATCTCGCTGCAGACACCGGCTTACATTATTTTGCCAAGAAGGTTTCAACCCAAAGAAATGGGTTCAAAGAGCAGAATTTTAACAAAGAAGGAGGATAAAATAAGAAGTAAGAGAAAATAAGAAGTAAGATGAAATAAGGATTTTGCAAGAACCCAGCCAGGGGAATGTAGGATGGACTTTGGTGAAATATTCTAAATCTGAATTTCTAAAGGGGGTTCTTCTGATTGTCTTTCTTCTTCTTCTGCTGCTGCTTCTTTTTTTTTTTTTTTTTTTTTTAGTCAGGGTCTCACTTTGTCACCCAGGCTGGAGTTCAGTGGTACGATCATGGCTCACCCCAGCCTCGACCTCCTGGGCTCAAATAATCCTTCTACCTCAGTCTCCCAAGTAGCAGAGACAAAGATATGTGTCACCATGCCCGGAAAATTTTTTGATTTTTTTTTTTAGATATGATGTCTCACTATGTTGCCCAGGCTGGTCTTGAACTCCTGGACTCAAGCAATCCTCTCACATTGGCCTCCCAAAGTACTGTGACTATTGGTGTAAGCCACCACACCGGGCTAAATTGCCCTTCTTTAAATGTGTATTGAAATAGGTGAATAGATGGAAATGGTTTGATCTGTCAAAGCAGAATCTCTCAAAATAGGGAGAAGTGAAGGAGTGCTCCAACAAACAGGCCTCCAAACATCTAGTTGTTAGTCCCGATCTCCCTGGGTATCACTTACACACAGATACATTTTTAAATTGTTTCTTCAGGCTGCAACTAGAGAAAAACCTCAAGTCTGTGTGATCGATAGTCATTTTGTAAATCAGCTCCACGAATAGGTTCAGTCTCACACAGCAGATCTGCTGTCAGTCAATCAGGCTTGACTGAATGATTTCATTTAGCCTGATCAAACAAATATCATCCAGAGTGGCTACTTCCTTCTACTCTGGGTTGTTTGTTTAAGTTCAACAAGTGTTAGGGGAAGTTAGTGGACCAGGTGGTAGCAGAATCAGCTAAGTGAGTGATTCTTTCTTTGATGCCTCCTGTTCTTATAAGGACAAGGATTTAGAATGTTTATAGACTTCAGAATAAATTTGGGGGGGCGCAGGGCTGGTGAAATTGTATTCTGATAAACACTTGGTTCTATTCAGGAGCTGGGATTTTAAAAGACACTACTTTCATTCCAAGGCACTCCCCAGCCCTGAAGATCATTTACAGCAGAATGATATTCAGATTTGTGGAATGACTAGACCTTGGCTGCTTGGCTCCACACTGAGCTCTGGAGGCCCTATTTTGTGATTCCCCAGATGAAAGTTATATAAGAGGTGAGAACAAAGTTTCACATTTCACGGCATCAGGTTTTGCCTGTGTAATTGTAGAAAAGTCACCTGTTTTCAGAGTTTCCTCTATATATAGGTCTTACATTGTTGGTTCTGTGTTATCTCTTCATGATAAGTTATTAAACCCTACAAAATAGTTTGGGATTTCAGGGCTAAAAATAAAAGGCCCGGAGAAGTACTAATTAAGTGTACAGACTCTGGCTCACGCTGTCAGGTTCATATCCCACATCCACCCATCATCTATTAGCTATTTGACCTTGGACAAGTTACTGAATTTCTCTGAACCTCAGTGTTTGCAGCCGTCAAAAGGGGGTGATAACAGCTTTGTCTCAGAGGACTGGTGTGTGGGTTAATTGCACTAATGCCTGTGTAGGTCCTACCATAGCGCCTGTCACATAGTGATCACTCAATGAATGATAATCACCACTTGGGGATGTGACATGAGTCATCTTTGGGATTATGGTACTTGCTAAGGGGTGCTTCTCCCATGGGAACTGAGTGAAACCAACTTGACAAAGGGTCCGATGACTCAATTTCCACATATCACCTTGCTCATAACCTAGTGTATGATAACTCTGCAAGAGCAGGCATGTCCAGCCTGTGGTCCATCAGCCACACATGGTCCAGGGCCCCACAAAAGCTTTTCACATCATTTTTTAGCATTTATCTTCTTTGTGACCCTATGTGTAGTTCCATTTTTGAAGCTCACAGTCACACCTTATTCATGACACCGCTTTTTGGCAGCACATACACTTGTGAGCAGCTGTTTTCAATATGAAGCACACAGAGAGCAAAATCCTAACAAACATCTCTGACGAGCACCTTGAGAACTCACTAAGAATTGCAGCCACATCCATCGAACCGGACAGAGATAGATTTGTGTTATAGAAACAAGGTCAGATTTCCCACTAATTTTATATTGTTCTCAATTTTCTAAACTTTATAATAAATACATAAAAAATAAAATAAGTCTTACTATGTATATACACTAACCGTGTTATATAATTTATGTGTGGCCAAGACAATTCCTCTTTACTCGATGCAGCCCAGGGAAGCCAAAAGGTTGGACACCCCTATGCTATGGGAAAGGCAGACACAGAGTGAGAAGGTTCCCCATGAAGATTAGTAGAGTGAATACATAAAAGGAAACCATCATCTGGCTCACTGTAGACTGCTTAATAGGGAGATTAGTGTAGGCAGCCAATTAGAATACATTTTAAATCATGCAAGATATTCTCATGATTTTTTTGGCCATAGTAGGCATGGGCCATCAAGGAGTAGAGTCAATTTTCTGAGCACCTTTTCAGACAGGGATGTGTGTACCTGTGTCTAGCCTTTCATGCACACACATATATGAGGTCTGATAACCAGGTTTGCAAACCATCCTAGAAAACGTGCTATACACCTCATTGCTGAATATCACTGTGGTCACCCTCAAAGTTCTTCCCTTGGGAAGCTATCCATCAACGCCAGTGCCTACTCCAACTGTCAAAGCAATTTTGGAACTCTTTCTCTGGAATGATCATCAGAGCTGTCCTCGGTATTTGTTGAGGTCTGACAAGTAAGTTTGTGAATTTGCCACTGTGTACTTACATTGGCAGCACTGTGAATAACTGTATTGGAACACCCTCCCTACTGGCCTCCCCCCAATGACTTTTTTCTTGACCCGAAGATAAAGGAAATATTGAAAGGAAGACATTTGATCACATTCAGTACATCAAGGGTAATACAACAATGGCGATTCTAGAAAAATTGCTTTGGTGGGTGAACTAGGTGCTGGTGTCAGGCATAGCTTCCCAAGGGGAGTATGTTGAAGGTGACCTTAGTGATATTCAGCACTGAGGTATGCAGCACTTTTTCTAGGGTGAGTTTGGAAACCTAATTGTCGGACCTCACATGTATTTGTGTGCATGTATGCACTGTGCACACACAAAATTTCCATCTGACATGAGTCCCCTTACATTTACAATAAATTCTGCCCTCAATTCTGCATGACATTGCTGGCAAAAGGACACCGTTACTAGCTAAGTGTTTGAGGCAGTGACAGCACCCCCTGGACTCAACCGTTGATTTGCTGGTGTTCTGCCATCCTCTATAAAGAAAAGATTGTGTCCCCTGCATCAGTGATAGAGAAATCTTCAAAGAAAGGGTTGGTTAAAAATGAGCATTTTAGTAAAAAATACTTGCTATTCCTCTGTCACTGCCCGAGACAGGAAGATGTGGAGTCAATTTACTGAGCTCCAATTGTAGCTGACTTTGGAAGGAATAATATACTCATGTCTGTTTGGATGCATATTGAAGTGGGAGCTATCTCGTAGGCTGCGACTTTGCAGATTGCAACCTGATCAGACTCCAAACGCAGGCTAGCCCCTCAAAAGCGGGAGAAGCAAATCCCTATGTCTTGGAGGGCCAGTGATTTAAGGGCTTCCCAATTCATTTCTGAAATGTATGAGGGAGGTTCTCCATTTTCATGATTTTCTTGTCAAGCTTGACACCAGGAAGTGGTGTGAAAAGGGCCACGCTTTATTGCTAAGCAAGGTCGGTGCCTGCCTTTCCAGAGAGATTTCAGAGGCATAAGAAAGGAAGACCTCCTGTCCCTTAAATCCTATGCACCACTACTTGATGTCTAAAACATCACCATAGAGCCTGTGTTCTAAAATCATTTTCGCCGGGTATGGTGACTCATGCCTATAATCCCTATACTTTGGGAGGACAAGGTGAAGGATTGCCTGAGACCAGCCAGGAAAACCTGGCAAGATCTCGTCTCTAAATACATTTAAAAACCTAGCCAGACATGGTGGCACGTGCCTGTCCTCTCAGCTACTTGGGAGGCAGAAGGATTGCCTAAGCCCAGCAGGTTGGGGCTGCGGTAGCCCTGAGCATGCCACAGCACTCCAGGGGTGGGCAATAGAGTGAGACTCTGACTCAAAACAACAAATAAATAAAAATAAAAATAAAGTCATTTTCTTGGAAATCACAATTTGGTAGGGAGGACTTCCAGTCCCCAAGGCAATTTGCAGCTGGGGAGGGAACCGTGCACACTAATGTCCTCCTATTACAATTCTACATAGAGCCAGCATCGGACGTAACTAGCAGCGAGTGACCTGCAGGGAAGGAAACTGGAGGACCACTGGGTGGATCCATGAAAATGAGCATCCAGTTGAAAAGGAGTAATGTACGTGAAAGTCACATTGGTTACTCTTTAGCCAATGTGAGTTATTATGAGAGAACTTCAGAGAAACATCCCAAGCACAACCTGACTCCCTGACACAAACATGTAATAATTTCACTTCCCAGAGAAAGCAGATACAATAAATGAACTGTGACTATCTCCGGCAGAGTATCCTAAGGCTGAAATTATGGAATGATTGTCTTGTTGCAGTAAGAAATGACTTGTCTTCAAATGATTTGTCTTGTTGCAGTAAGAGAGAATATGTAACATCCTTAAGCACCCTGGTAAAAACCCCTGTTCTTCCAGAAATTATCCATATTTACTTTTTTATATTTTTATGAAAGAATAGACAGACACTTGTTCATCCATGTTTCAAGTGAGGCCTAAGAATATTGTGTGTGGCTGTCATCATGGCCTTTATTTCTGCCTTGAGTTAAACAAAAAGAGAGGCAAGAAAACTGTCCCCTCCTCTGGAATGATTATCCAGTGGTGACAACAGGGGCTTGACTAAAGGTCTTGAGCAAAATTCTTTGGGACTCAGCACTATGGTCAAACATCCTATATTAGCTTTTATGTCTGTGACTGGCCAGACAGTTGAAGAATTCCACTTTCTGCCAGAGAACAGGACAATGTTCCAAGAACACTTGACTTTGAAATTGATAAGAAATGAAGTGAGAATGAAATTCTTGAACTGGTCTCAGCTTCTTGGTCTCATTGAAGCGATCTCTTTTGCGGAGTTGTGCTAAGCGGCATGGCTAATTTAGAGACTGGAAACCCTAGATAGCCTGGAAAGACACCCCCTTGGGAGGCTTAATTCTAATGTCAGAGACCAGTTGGCAGGTTCAAAAATGCATATAAACTCATGAACATGAGGGGGACCCCCAAAAAACCTGGAATTATCTTTTTGGAGGGCGGGTCCTTTGTAGTACAGTTTTCCCCTGCTAGGTGAGTGTTCTAGGAACCCATTGGCATCAGTGTACCAGCTAGTATTGTGAGAGGCTGTGTTCGGTTTCAGTGAATTTTTTTTGGAGAGTCTTTCAATGTGTTTGCGTATTTCATGATGAGTGATTTACGAGTGCACCTGCCCATGCTGTGCTGAGTGTTCAGAAGTTTTTGATCAAAAATTGCAGGACCCCCATTCCCCATCCTCTCTATTCACCTTATCTCAACCCAAACGAATTTTTTTTTCATCTCTAGATGAAAAAAGACCACATAGGGAAACATTTTGCTGATGTGGAAGAGGTGAAACAAAAAATGGCAAAAACACTAAAAGGCATCAAAATGGACATGTCCAAAAACAGTTTTGAGCAGTGGAAAGAGCATCTTGATAGACGTATTGCATCAAACGGAGAGAACTTTGAAAGTGACTGAAGTTTAAACATGTAGAAATCAGTACACAATTTTTTATACATAAATTCTGGGTTTTTTGAGTTCTCTCTAGTATACCCCAATTGAAACTCTATTGAATAAAATAAATGTAAGTTACCATGCATATATGAAGACGAAATGGTAGAAAATTCCATGATGGGAAGTGCAAACATGAGGCAATACATATAGTGTAACCCCGGGACCAGCCCAAATTGGGCCTACTTTGTTGACAGCAAAATGTTGAATTACCTTGTAGACATCACAGACCCAAAAACTGCATGCCATGTAGCCCGGGCATGTGCAATAGGAAAAACTTTGCCCACTAACAACACCTAGGACCAACAAATCCTTTCCTGGGAATCAAGAAGACTGGGACATGATCTGAACCTGAATGCCAGAAATCTTAGAAGTGAAGGGTTTGTTGGCTTGGAGGATACAAGATTAAAATCCACTTAAAAATATCTTGCTGTAAATGATCGAATTTGAAGCCCTCCCCCCTTAACAGTCCCTGCCAAGTCAATATACCTAAATCCTTTTCTTTGCCCTCTGATCTCTAAAACTTGTTCCAGACCCCAAACTGGGGAGACAGATTTGAGTCTGCTCTGATCTCCTTGCTGAGATAATAAGGCCTTTCTTTTTGCAGAAGCAATTGCTACATAGTATTGGTTTCCATGCAGAAGGCAGTGAGCCCATTTGCTAGTAGCATCCCGAAAAAGGAAGGATAGGGTTCACTGTGGTTAAGCACTTGTTTGGGCCACTGAACTCCCTTCCTTTCCAAGTTGTTTTTTCCATCTGTGTCTAGGTGAGTGCACAGTCCCATGTCTCCTGGGTTTGAAGAAGTTTCTTGAGAACTGAGAAATATGAAGAACTTTTAAAGTTTATATTTCTAATTCACTCATCTATATGCTTACCCAATAAGTATTAATTGAGAGTTTATTATATTCCAGCACTATTCAATTGCAGGGGATTCACTAGTAGAGAAAAGCCCAAACAAACCAGTTTTATCTTTGCTCTTATAGAATTTATGTTCTAGAGACTGCAATAGGCATTAATAAAATAATTAAGCCAGATGTAGTGGCTCACTCCTATAACCTTAGCACTTTGGGAGGCTGAGATGGAAGGATTGTTTGAGGCCAGGAGTTCCAGCCTGGGCAACATAGCGAGACATCGTCTCTAAAAAAACTTAAAAAAATTAGTCAGGTGTGGTGGTGCACAACCGTGCTATTTGAGAGGCTGAGAAGGAAGGGTCTCCTGGGTCCAGGAGGTTGAGGCTGAGGAGAGCATGATTGTGCCACTGCTCTCCAGCTTGGGCAACAGAGTGAGATTCTGATTCAAAGAAGAATAATAATGATAATGATAGTAATAATACAATTATACCAATAAATGTAAAATTCTACCCTGGCATGGTACTAGGAATGACCAGAGTATTGTGAAAGCATAAGATGTGGGCAGTTGACATAGTCTAGGGGTAAAGGATGGTTACTTTAAGGAAACAAAGACCCAGCTGAAGTGTGAGCTGGAATTCTTTAGGTAAAGAGGAGGAGAGGAAGAGGACCCAGGCAGAGGAAGCAGTATGTGCAATTGCCTTGTGACAGGAAGGATAGTGGCAACATCCGAGGGCCTGAACGAGGCCTGGGGCGTGGAGGTGAGTGAGCACGATGGGGATGTGTCCAGCAAGGTGGACCCGGCTCATGCAGGACCTTGTTGGTCATTTTAATTAGATTGCTTGCCCTGACATTAATGGGAAGCCTAGAAATACGATTGACTTTAAAAGCTGGTAATACTGTGAAACAGACAGGGCTTTTAAAAATATTTTTAATGCCCCAGGCCCCATACAATCCTGAGTGTTTCTAGAAAGTGGGGTTAGATCCGGGCTGCCACACATGGCTCCTTAGGCTGCGAGTTGCACATTCATAGCCTACCCTGGTGTGAGCAAATCGACTTGCAGGGGCTGTGGGACAGGGCAGATTTGGTTAGCTATCTTCTGGTTGGCACACAGGATTGTTTTCTCTAAATGGAGAATCAAAGGACACACTTGAAATTGAAAGTGGTGTGAAAGGAATCTAAATGGGTTAAATGTCAGCTACATCCATGATTTATGTTTCCTTTACATCTCATTGCAGATAAAGCTAACACTCCTCTATTAGTTGGGTTTGTGTGTGTGTGTGTGTGTGTGTGTGTGTGTGTGTGTGTGTATGTGTGTGTGTGTATGCGCGCGCGCGCGCATGCGCGCATACCTAGGAAAAGAAATTCTAAGACAAGGTGACTGAGGATATTTCTTCCAGTACTATGTCAAGGTCAGGGAAACATCTGACCTAAGAAAAATGCAAATTTCATGCCAGGCACGAGGCAACTCCCTATTACTTTTTTCAAAAAAATTTCACAAGCAACGTATACTCATCATGGAAAAAGCAGATAATTTGTACAACCCAAAAGAAGAAAATTGGAAACAATTCTGTTAACATGTTGATATATGTATTGTCAGGCATCTTTTTTCTTCCTCTGTGTGTGTGTATCTTTAAAATTTCGAATACACCTATGTGATTGAATGATTGACATGTTCATATCTAATAGAAAAATTCTCATTTACAATGGAAATTATAATGGAGGTGGAAAAGTCCCAGATTCCATCATGAGATGAATGCTTTTCTGCAAAACCCAAGTGCCACAAAAAACAATTCTTGCTTCCAATGTTCAACATTATTATTTTCTTTCAAGCTGTAATTTGAGGTGACAATGAGGATAAATAAAAAGTTTATCATGAGGAAAGCTAAGTCAATGTCCTTAGACTTTTGATAATCAAAAAGAGTTCTCCAGATATGGGAGTTTCTTACCTATGTCTCTGGAGGCATGGAAAGTCCTAGATAATTTTGGTCCTTCTTATGCAAAAAATAATCTGAAGTGTGGTTATTTGACAAAGACTGCATGTGTTCATTTCCTAGGGCTGTCATAATAAATGACCACAAACTGGATGGCTTACAATAACAGAAATATGTTCTCTCATAGTTCAGGAGGCTTGAAATGCACATTTAAGATGTCTGCAGGGATGATTCTTTTCAGGGACTTTGAGGAGAGAATCTGTTCCATGCCTTTCTCCTGTTCTGCTGGTTGCCATGATCCTTGGTTTGTAGTTGCTTGGTTATAGCTCCTTGGTTTCTAGTGTCATCATTCCAATCTCTTCCTGCATTGTCACATGGCTGTCTTTTCTGTGTATCTCCTCTGTGTCTGTATCCAGTCTTCTTCCCTCTCTCTTATAATGATACCAGTTGTTGGATTTAGGCCCTGCCTCAATCCACAGTGACCTCATTTAATTTAATCACATCTGTAAAGATCCTATTTATAAAGAAGATCACATTCCCTGGCACTTGGAATTAGGACATGAACACATCTTTTTGGGGAACACAATTCAGCCTAACACACTGTATATTATATAATCCAATATGCAATTTATCTCATTCATTACTAGCACCATTATGGGAAAAGGAAGCAAAATTGCAAAGCAGTTTTATTTTTGCTCATGATACAAGGATTCTAGCTAAAACTCCCAACTCTACACCGAAAATACTGAATAATTCCCAGAGCAAAACAAAACAAATGCACTCCCTGAGTGCATGTGGAAGGACCTTAGACCCACAGAAAATTAGAACTGAACAATGGATGGGACAGAGAGCAGATTTATGGGTCCTGGTATGTTGTTTTCATATATGTATTAAGGGTATATTTATGTATTAATTTAAGGATGGAAAACACAGATAAGAGTACCCTGGAGCAAATGAGCGTTTTCATTCTTAGTATAAGAAATACTGCTGTGCCCATAAAATAAAGCAAAGCAAATATGAGTTACTCTGCAATTTTGATAGAATGGGAATGGAGTTGATTTGCAAAGTAGGGTACACTCAAGTTCTGTTTCATTTTAGATAGGATGTTTAAAATAAAGTCTTCTATTTCTGAGACTTTGGCACATAGTGTAATTGTTGTAAACACAAATCTAAAAAATTATAATAAAATTTGTCTTAGTTTGTACTGAACTTCACATATATTACCATTTTTTTTCTATAAAATGTTTTTAGGAATTAAAATTTTTTCTATAAAACAGAATTCTGTAAATTGAATTACATTTTTGACTTGGGGTCTCACTCCATCCTTCAGGTTGGAGTGCAATGGCACAATCATGGCTCACCACAGCCTTGAACTCCTGGGTTCAGGAGATCCTCCTGCCTCAGCCTCCCAAGAAGCTGGGACTATAGGCGTGTGCCACCACTTCCAGCTAAAACCTTTTAATTTTCTTTTGCAGAGGTGAGGTTATGCTATGTTGCCTAGGCTTGTTTTGAACTCCTGGGCTTAAACAAGCCTCCCACCTCGACCTCCCAAAGTGCTGGGATTACAGTCATGAGTCTTCATGCCCAGCCAGACTTAAATTTTTGTAAGATGAACTTCTACATTATGTTAAATGTCATTATGAAGGAGTGTGGCATAAGTAAGAGGAAAGAGGGTCTTTGTTCTTTGAGAGGATCAGCTCCTCAATACTTTCACTTCTCCAGCCTCTGTCCTGTGATCCATTGCAAAGCCCTGCTTCCCAGTCTAGACTCCATGGCTGTTGCAGTAGACTTAATTCCCTTTGTTGTACCATTACTACAAAAAGCTAATCAGCAGTTTGAATCTAGACTCCTCTTGTAGAAAAGTGGGAGGCAAAAAATTATGCAAATGTATGTATGGATAACTCACACGTTCATGATGCCTACCCTCTTCTGGGACTTCCGTGTCAACCTGGGATGCCTGTGAGTGACCTTTGCTGGGCTTCTCATCCATTGCACTCCTGCATCTTGGGAGGCATTCATTCTCTGCAACACAGACTTTCAGAAAGATTCACCCTAAGCCACACAAGATCCCTTTTATAATTCAGGTGATTTTAAGATGGCCAAAAAGTCTTCAGAATCTACATTCAGTGATTTTAATTAGTCATTATAAAATGCTCCATTTTCTGGGGGTGGTGTCATTCACCTGTAGTCCCAGCTACTTGGGAGGATGGGGCAAGAGGATCACTTGAGTCCAGGAGTTCCAGGTTGCAGTGCACTAGGCCCTTTGGGTGTCAGCACTGAGTTTCCCATCAGTATGGTGACCTCCTCAAAGTAGGGGACCACCAGGTTGCTAAGGAGGGATGAACTGGCCCAGGTCAGAAACCAAGCAGCTAAAAACTCCCATGGTAAACAGTAGTGGGGTAGCGCCTGTGTCTATCTACTGCACTCCAGCCTGGGCAGCAGAGCAAGACCTCATCTTTTTATTTTTTGAGTCGGGGTCTCACTCTGTTGCCCAGGCTGGAGTACATGGCACAGTCACAGCTCACCACACCCTTGACCTCCTGGGCTCAGGCGATCCTTCCACTTCAGCCTCCCGAGCTCCACTATACCTGGCTAATTTTTCTATTTTTTGCAGAGATGAGGTCTTGCTATGTTGCCCAGGCTGAAGACCCCATCTCTTAAAAAGAAAAAGAATTTAAAAAGAAAAAAGGGGCTGAACGTAAGTTCTACCATCTGGCTCTCCTCCGCTGCCACCATGAGCTTTACCACTCGCTCCACCACCTACTCCTCCAACTACCGGTCCCTGGGTTCCATGCCGCCACCCAGCCTCCGGCCCACCAGCAGCACAGCCGGCGTCTATGCAGGAGCCGGCGACTCGGGCTCCCGGATCTCTGTGTCCCGCTCCACCCGTTTCCGGGGCGGCAGGGGGTCCGGGGGCCTGACCACGGGGATGGCCGGGAGTCTGGGGGGCATCCAGAGCGAGAAGGAGACCATGCAAGAGTTGAACGACCGCCTGGACTCCTACCTGGAGAGGGTGAGGAGTCTGGAGACCCAGAAAAGGAGGCTGGAGAGCAAAATCCGGGAACACATGGAGAAGAAGGACCCCAGGTCAGAGACTGGGGACATTACTTCAATACCATCGAGGACCTGAGGGCTCAGATCTTTGCAACTTCTGTGGACAACGCCCACATCGTTCTGCAGATTGACAACGCCCGTCTTGCTGCTGATGAGAGTCACGTATGAGACAGAGCTGGCCATGCGCCAGTCCGTGAAGAGCGACATCCATGGGCTCCGCAAGGTCATTGATGACACCAATGTCACCCGGCTGCAGCTGGAGACAGAGATCGAGGCCCTCAAGGAAGAGCTGCTCTTCATGAAAAAGAACCATGAGGAGGAAGTAAAAGCCTACAAGCCCAGATTGCCAGCTCTGGGTTGACCGTGGAGGTAGATGCCCCCAAATCTCAGGACCTC
>CAUYQG010278958.1:0-43915 GCA_963574415.1 Tarsius wallacei
TACCTATGAATAACTTTCCTATTGATAAACAATCTATTCCTTTGCTTCATCCTAACACAGACAGTGGAACTTAAACAAAATAACTAAAACCAGTTTTACATAATGTGGCTCAATCAAAAGGTCATGCTGGGCTCTCAGTTCCTGGGCTCTTTGATGTGGTCCTGGCTTGTACCAGACAAAAGTCAAAACCGTAGACAGAGGGAAATGGGAACAACGAGTTTCTAGTGTTAGCTTGTGTTCGTCCCTGTCTGGAGTCATGCTTGAGCTAACAGAAGGCTGTAATGCCAAAGGGAAAGGTAATGAGGTCATGGCTTCCGAACACACTCTAGTGGTCTCGGGGTCAATGGCCCCCCTGATTCCTAACGTTCAGTGGGCCTCCTTGGCCGGCTTCCAACATGTGGCCACACTACTTTGACCTCCTTTTTTCCTCACAGGAATATGAGATGCTCTTTTTAATATCATCTCCAGTAATTCTCCAGAGACAGAACTGTCATGTCCTGATATTTCTTAGCTCTGAGGAGACATGATGTAGGTCCTTTAAATGTAGACCTCCAATTAAGTTCTACCTCCAGGCTGGCTTTTGCAGGCTGTGGGCTCATGCACTGTGAAGTAGAGGCAGAAGCTTCACCCTGCCCTCTTAATGAGAGTAAGCTTAAGAAAGAGAAGTTCCTTCTTGCCCAGCAATTCTGCAGGCAGCCTGAGTTGAGTCTACAAGAATGCCTCCAGGGTGCTATGTAGCCATTTCAGATGGACTTGAGCATGAGCAAGGCAGCTGACCTGTAGGGAGGTTTTTTTCCCTTGTGCCTCGATATTTTTACTTGGAGACCTTCTCATCTTACAGTGGCTTTCTTTTTTTGAGATGTTTCTTTAAAGTTGCTATTTTATTTGATTTCTGATTTCATTTTTGTCTCCCATTCTTTTTATTTTTTTCATTTAATATGAGGGGTTCCATGACTTTGAGGTTCTGAACTGCTGTTGATGTGCTATACCTCCTTCAATTCTCAGCTCTCAAAAGGGAAAACAACTGCAGAGGATCGGAAATGCTCTATTGCCACACCTGGAAATACCCACAGAAAGATTAGTAAGTGTCCCTTCTCAGTATATTTATAGGTGTTATTGAGTCAAACAGCTGTATTATAGCCAGAGGGACAGTTTCTAGATATATCTTAAAAGTATTTCTCAATAATCTGACGTGAATTGGTACAAAACTGTCAATTCACTTATTTATATGTTAGCAAATTAACATTGCACATTTGGAATACTTTTTTCCAGACTTCAAAATATTGCTAGTAAACATCTTTATTTCACAGGGTGGAAAACTGAGGCACAGAAATTATGTCACTGCCAAAATCAGTTATTAGATCTAGGGAAAGAGTTTAACACTTCTGACTCTTGAAACATGGTCATCAAATATTTATTGCCCAGCTAGAGTATTTTGTGTTCTCTGGGGAAATTAAATGTATGCAGCATGACTCTTTCCTCTAAAAATGTATGGACTAGAATGAATGTCAGGAAAAATAACTTGTGAAAAGTTAACTACCTTAAAACCTAGGAAGCACCTTTTAGAAAGAAGGGATTTAGCCGGGCTCGGTGGCTCAGCCTGTAATCCCGCGCCTTGGGAGGCTGAGGTGAGTGGATTGCCTGAGCCCACGGGTTCAAGACCTGCCTGGGCAACTTGGCGAGACCTCATCTCTACAATAAATCAAAAAATTAGCCGGGCGTGGTAGCGCACACCTGTAGTTCCAGCTACTTGGAAGGCTGAGGCGGAAGGATCACCAGAGCCCAGCAGGTCGAGGCTGCGGTGGCCGGGAGTGGCCACTGTACTCTAGTCTGGGCGACGGAGTGAGACTCCAACTCAAAAAAAAAAGAAAGAAGGGATTTGACAAAAGCATTGTGGAAATTCATGTTTATCTAGGCAGTAACTGCTTTTTGGATTTACTTTTGGATTCTCTATGGAAACAAATATCTCAGGCATATTTTATGTCTTTTTTAGAAATCTTAAATTTTCAAGGATTTTTTAAAGAGACTGCTGTGTTCTTAAATGAGATAGTAATGGGAAGTGCATCAGTAAAAAATATATATATTTTAAATTGTGGTCTCTTTAGCAGGAATAGGGAATTGTGTATTTGCTCTTAGACTAATGTTTATTTTTCAGCCAATTTTGAGCTTGCTCAACTGCAAGAAAAACTGAAGGAGACAGAGGAAGCCATGGAAAAATTAATCAACAGAGTGGGACCTAATGGTGAAAGGTAGGTTATCATCTGTTAGTACTCAGACTATTTCCCATTTAGAGAATCAATTCAAACTTCTGCTTTTCTTTTATAAATGGACCACTTATTTTCATTTTACGTAATTGTCAATTTGTCATTTACATATTCTTTCTCATTTTATTTATTTATTTATTTATTTATTTGAGTCGAAGTCTCACTCTGTTGCCTAGACTGGAGTGCTATGGCACGCTCACGGCCACTGCAGCCTCGACTGCTGGGCTCAGGTGATCCTTCCACCTCAGCCTTCCAAGTAGCTGGAACTACAGGCATGTGCCACCATGCCCGGCTAATTTTTTAATTTATTGTAGAGATGAGATCTCACCAAGTTGCCCAGGCTGGTCTCGAACCCATGGGCTCAGGCAATCCTGTCACCTCAGCCTCCCAAAGTGCTGGGATTATAGGTGTGGGCCACTGCACTGGCCTTATTCTTTCTCATTTAAAATTTCTGTTTTCATGTTATGAAGCAACCTCCATTTTCAGGAGTTTAGTGTTGTGCAAATTATTGTGAGAGTGAGTACATTTGTGAGTAAATCCTTCAGAGTGAGGGTGAGATGATTAGGTTTAAGAAAGACAATTTCCTACCTGTCTTTAAAAAGGTGTAATTTTAAGTAAAACCAGACTATTTAATGTTGTGCTTTCTATTTGAGACAAAATGAGAGAGCAAGTATGATCAGGTTAGGCATTTGTGTTTTGTGTTGACTGTGCCAGCACAGAATTAGACATGTAAAGTAGATATCAGAAACCAAACTAACCCTTTAGAGGCTCCACAGGGAAGATACACTCCTCTTGCTGTACCAGGCTGGCTGAGGATCTCAGAGATGGCTTCAGGAGGTTGATGGCAGTGGGCAACAACTAAGAAAACATGCATGTAGTAAGGCCATAGCATCATGTTTCTACATTGTTTTCTTGTTTATACTTTTAGTTTATGTCCTTTAACCTTGGTTTTTGTGGCATTTGTTCTTTTATACATCTGTGCTTCTATGATTATTAGAAGACCCAAAGTATTTTTGGGGTTTTTCTGTTAGATCAAAATTTTATCATCTCCCTAGGTTCCTGGGAGGTCAAGCAGAGGAGTTAAGACAAAGAAAATACATTCATTTACAGCCTCCTAAGTCCTTTTATGTAATAGTCTGTAACTGTAAGATGTTGGCTTAAAATTTGAGAAATATAGTTTCTGAAACTATATCTTAATGCTTATGTAGGAATATAAAAATGGGAAAATTTTTGATATTGTCTAATAACATTTTTTAGATAGCTTGTATCTGTGAATGATGTGAGTCGTATACATGTTTAAATAATGAAACCTCCTGGAAGGTAAGTTTTGTGCCATGTTATGTCTGATATTAAGCACAATATTTAGCCCAAGGACACAAAGAAAGGCTCTAGGAATCAGAAATGAGGGGTCCTTATTTCAGTCCTTATGATCAACAAAATTTCCTTCCTGGAGCAGCATGCCCAGTTGTAATGATTTACCTGCTAGAAGGATGGTATGACCTAAGAGAAGCAATGAGGATGCAGCCTCTGGCAGCAGAGAGCCCTGGCAGGTGTGTTGAGCATGTGCATTTGACTACAGATTTCCAGTGTGAAATTGCTGGAATATAAACTGTTAGAGGACAGACTTAGTCTGTTTTATTCGCTGTGTTTGTAGTAGGTAGTAAGTAAATAATAGTAGGTACTTGTGAATAAGAATAGATATTCGCTCTTCATACTAGCATTTGTACATTACCTTTGTGGTAGAAGAGTAAATCATGACCATTCTCTGTTCAGAGTCTTTCTTCAGTTCCTGACCTCTGTATTCCGAGCCCCACTGGACATAGCTCATAGACAGTCAGCCCTTAGCCTCAAGAAGTGGTAAATGTCTCTTGAATGAATGATTGTTCAAATTGGAATTCATCCTCTAACTGAACATAATTTAGCTTTAATAGTTCCATCTTAGCAGATAATTCCACCATCCACTTAGTTGCCAAAGCATAAATTAGACATCTTTTGTGATTCATCTTTTCTTTCATTTCAGTATCTCATCAATCACCATATCTTGTCATTTCCACCTAATTAATAAGTCAATTTTCCTGCAAAAGTTTGTAAACTCTAAAAGGGCAGGGATTATCCTTCCTAGTTCCATAGCCTAGCACAGGCCCACAATAGGCTCTAAAAAGGTTTTAGTTGAAGTAGAAGAAAGAATGAGTGAGTAGTGAATGCCTTTGTTTTCGGCATAGGTCATAACTATCTTATGTAGCTTCTTTTTCTCTAATTTTGCCTCCCTTCAGTTCACTTCCTGTTTTCCAGGTAGATTATCTCTTATTTTAATCCTTCAACAGGTCTCTTTTGATCTTGAAAAAGTGCAGAATCTTTAGCACGGCTTATATGATCCTGAGTGACCTGGCCTGCGTTCTTCTATTGCTTCATCTTTCTCCATCACTCTTTCTCTCTGTTTATGGTCCAGCCTCACTGACCACTAGCTGTTACTCTGAAATGCCTGTACCCTTTTGCCTCTAGGACTTTGCATATACTTTTTCCTGCCTGGGGTGCCCCCGCAATACACACTTATTTTTACTTTTGCTTATCTTTACTTTTGCTTATCTTATAGGTCTTAACGTAGACATCATTTTCTCAATGAGAGTTATTCCCTGAGCCCTGTTCCCACACAAAGGAAAACTGTTAACTAGATAGGAGCAATGAAGAAGAAAGAAAAAAAGATGCGTTGGAGATTTACAGTCCAAACTAGAAGGAGATTATGGCATTAATCAAGATAAAACACAAGAGGAAAGAAGATAAGGCTTTGGGATTGGGATCATGAGTTTAGCATTGAATATGGTTGAGATGCCATCAGAACTTTCATATATAATACAGCAATAGGAAATTTGACTCTTGAGGTTAGAGCAAAGGGCTCAGATTTGGTGAGAGATAAAGGCCATGGGGAAAAATGAAATCACCAAATCCTGAAGCATATCAGACTCTGCTGCAGTAGCCTAAGGTTTTCTCATGCTGGTCTGATTTGTTTTGACCATGCATAGTGTTGTTAAGGTGTGTTTCATTCTTTCTGTACTTAACTGTTGGATTCAGAACTTGATAACTCCTCTGGGTTTATAGTATCAAAAGTCTGGTGAAGCTGTCTCCCAATTGTAACCTTTTCTTTTTTTATTATCTTGGAATCTTCCATATTCAACCTTTTCTGGCCTGCCTGTTCACGTAGGTGCTCACAATCCTGGACCAACTGGGACCTGGTTTCAAGGGATGAATATAAGGTTAACTTTAACGTAGTGGCAAGGCCTCCAAGTGGAAGTGCCCAGGAAATAACTGGAATTATGAGATGGGCCTTTTGTGAAAAGTCAGGATTAAATGTAGAGTTAGGACATCTTTTCTGTAGAGGTGGTGGTTTAATCTGTGCTATTGGGTCAGCTTCCAGAGGACATAATCATACGAATAGAGGAATTCGAATCCTAGGATTAAAACCTTGGGAAAACCATGTTTAAGGAGGTGGGAGGTGGTAATAAGTGAGCCAGGATCTTAGATAAGAGGAATGTTTAAAAAAAAGTAAGAGGAGTACAAATGTATCAATAACTAAGGGAGGAGCAAGTTTCAAGGAGAGGATGGTCCGTAGTATAGGAAAGTCAAGAAGAATGAAATGTGAGAAAAAGACCCATGGACTTAGGAGTAAAGTGGTCATTGATGATTTTTGTAAGTTTTGGTAAAATGATGGGATGGAATCCCGAATTCAGAGAGGTGCAAGAAAATGGATGGTGGGTTAATGAGGACTAATCAAACTAACACATAATTATTGAGAACTTAACCATGATCATGACACTGTGCCTACACTGTTGTGAACAATTATCAACTGCCCTCTGGGAGTATCAAACCAAGTTGAGACAATAAGGAATTCATAAAAACATTCATTGCAATCGTTCAGAAGATGTCATAAAGTAGACAATAATTAATTGCTTATTGCATGATATGAATATACTTATTGATAGCGAAATGAAGGTGCTTTGTTAGGAATTCTCTAGGAAAGCTGTTACGTGTTCCTGCTTCCCCTAACATTGCTTTTAGTTAAGGGCTTCTCATTTTCCATGAGTCAGCAGACAGAGTATCAAGACTGTTTCATTCAGTAAAGATCAGAATGCCTTGTGTATGGTCTGGAGAAGTAACATGTGCAGCCCAAAGAGGCAAGAGCTTTGTGATAAGCAGGTAGGCTCTTCTGCCCCAGAAGCTTCTCATAAAGTGGGTTGTTTTAATAGTAAGAATTGGAGGTTTTGTGGGGCACATGAGCAGTTGTGGTGAGGACTCTTGCATTGATGGGAAGAATGGAGCTGTCAGAGGCCCTGTAAATATAGGATTTTAGCTGAATGTGCTAAAATCTTTAGTTACAGTTTTGAAGCCATTTAGTGTGAAATAAATGGAGCTCATGATGTTTTTGTTTTCCTCCCATTGAGGTCTGCAGAAATGTGACTTCATTTCACAATGAAGACTTCATTGTGTCTTCATTTTCCTCAGTTACCATCTTAACATTGGAAGGAGAAGCAATTTTTTCTTTTTCCCTATTAGTCATTAAGTCTAAAGTTTGTTAGGCTGAGCATAAAAAGGAGTTCAGGCTCAGAACTAGCTGGTTTGAAACACAGAGGGTGTCTCCATGAGGCTGGTACAGAGTCTATCATTTTTCTTTTGTGTTATATTATCTTGGAATACTTTGGGTTTTTAAGAAGAAAATGAGTAGCCTCTGTTAAATCCTATCACTAGGTAAAACTGGTCTCAAAGCAGATCGTTCTTAGTCTCCTAAGTAGGGCCTTGTTTGCCTATTAGTGTGATACAGTGCTTGCTTCTCAAAGAAAAGAAAAAACATACCCTTATTCTTGAGTTTCATGTCATATTTGTCCAGAGCCACACAGCTAAGTTGAGGTTCAAACTAAGTCTTTTAAAATGTGGACCCTGAGCTCAGTGCTTTAAGGATTTCACAGAGTGTTATGACAAGTCAGGATAATTTAGATTATAGTGCTGCATTAACTAGCAGTGTAAATACATATATAATTTCTCCTCTGTGGACCTCGGTTTCCCCAACTTTTCTGTCCTAATATTGGATTTTCATAATTACACAGCTCTGAAATTTTAGAATAGATCCTTATTCCTGCTCAAGTAAGTTATGCCTGGTGATTCTAGTAGTTTATTTTTCCCTGGTTGAGGCTAATGGCTCCAGAACATTTCCTTTGGATGACCTTGCTGCAGAGAAAAGTGGCTTGTAGAAATGAAGTAATGTGAGTAACAGTGAAATTGCTAGGAGATTAGAGAATGAAGGCAGTGAGTTATACTGAAAAAACACTGAACTGAAAGCTGAGGCATCTGGAGTCTGCTCCCAGTATTGACATTAATTCATTGTGGGGCCTTGGAGCATCATTTGATCTATTCTGGGCTTTAGTTTTCCCATTTATAAAATCAAAACATCGAGCTAACATCTATAGTTCCCAGCTATGCAGTTCGAGGATCAATTCCTAGAGTAATTATCTGCTGCTATTGGACTTCCTGTTTCAGGATTCAGACAGATCGTAGTGATGTTCATGTCCATTGTATAGGAGTATTTACCACTAAATGACTGAATTGTCTGGTATTTTTAAGCAGAGCACAAACTGTGACTTCTGACCAAGAGAAACGGTTGCTGCATCAGCTCCGAGAAATCACCAGAGTAATGAAAGAAGGAAAATTCATTGACAGACCCTCTCCAGAAAAAGAAGCTGAGGAGGCCCCTTACATGGAGGACTGGGAAGGTAAACAATGTCTTCCCATTTCCTTGTTAGCTGTCAACCCAGAAAAGGCATCGTACATTTTTTAAAAAATCAGCTTTATTGCTGAGGTATATTATATATACAATCATACTCACCAATTTTAAATGTACAGTTGGATGTTTTGACAGATGTATAGAGTTTGTGTAATCCACACCATAATCTTCATATAGAACATTTCCATCGTCCTAGAAAGTTCCCTCTTTTTTACAGCTAATCCCCTCCTCTTGCCCCGGCAACAACTGAATTGCCTTCTCTCCCTATAGTTTTGCCTTTTCTGTATAAGTAGATCATACTGCATATGCACTTTAATTTTTGGTGTCTTTGATTTTTATTGCTTTGTAGTAGCCTGTCATATGCAAATACTGTAATTTGTTTATCCATTCACTAGTTGAGGAGATGGGTTGTTTTTAGCTTTGACCTATTATGACTCAAGCTGCTATGCATCTTAGCATCTAAGTCTTTGTTGGACATATATTTGTATTTTGGGGGGGGGTCTATACCTAGGAGTGAGATTTCTAGGTGTTATGGTAATTATATGTTTAATTTTATTATAGCTGTCAACTTGGTTTCAAAAGTGACTCTACCATTTTGCCTTCTCATTAGCAGTGTATAACAATTGCAGTTACTCCACATCCTTGTCAGCACTTAGTATTGTCAGTCTTTAATTTTTGCCATACTAGTGATATTTCAATTGCAACTTTAGTTGCATTTTCCCCAGTGACTAATGATATTGAACATTTTTCACATGCTTATATCCCACCTGTATATCTTCGAAGTGTCCAAATTGTTTACCAGTTTTTAAATTAGGTTGATGATGTTCTTATCGAGTTTCAAGAGTTGTTTATATATTGTGGATGCAAGTTTTTATCAGTTATGTATTTTGTAAATATTTTCTCCTAAACTGTGGCTTGCCTTTTTATTTCCTTTTTTTTTTTTTTTTTGAGTTGGCATCTCACTCCATCGCCCAGACTGGAGTGCAGTGGCCGCTTCCGGCCACCGCAGCCTCGACCTGCTGGGCTCCGGCGATCCTTCCACCTCAGCCTTCCGAGTAGCCGGAACTACAGGCACGCGCTACCACGCCCGGCTAATTTTTTTGATTTATTGTAGAGATGAGGTTTCGCCTGCCCAGGCGGGTCTCAAACCTGCGGGCTCAGGCAATCCACTCACCTCAGCCTCCCAAGGCGCGGGATTACAGGCTGAGCCACCGAGTCCGGCTGCCACGCGGCTATCTTGAGGGTCCTGAGGGGCGAGAGATTAAGAAAGACACAGACACAAAGACATAAAGAAAAGCAGGGGCCAGATGGGGCACTTTCCTCTGATGGAGGAGAAGTGGCCTCAAACTAGCTCAGCATGTTTATTTTATAATCAAGCATAAAGGAAGTTGGAAGGGATTCAAGGTCTGTGAGGGAGCTGTAACAAATTTTGTTGCTACCTAAATGGTGAGCTGTTCTGAGGTTACCCTGTAACTAAGTCTTTATCTGTACTATGTGCACGCGGATGTGTGGCCATCTGAGACACCATACCATACAGCAGGCTGCATCCCTTACTCTTTGGCTAGAACGCAGAGCAACCAAACGAGACCTTGCCTTTGCTTGGGGCCTTGCCTTGCTCAAGGCCTGCTATAGTGACAGTATTCATCTGCTCCCCACATTTCATCTGCTCCCCACATCTATCCGGATGTGTGAGCTCTGAGACGCCATTCAGTGTAGCAGGCTGCATCCCTGGCTCTTTGGCTTGGATGTGGAGCAACCAAGTGGCACCTTGCCTTCGCTTGGGGCCTTGCCTTTGCTCAAGGACTGCTGTTTCGACTGTGCTCATTCACTCCCCACAGGAATCTCTACTCATGGAACATATACAGATGTTTTTACAGGTGGTTATATAACATGATAACTAGTCCTCACCAAAGCACAGCCCTTCATGTCTGACTCTGCCGACAAGATAATTCTAAGTACAACACACCATGAATCTGACCTAAAATTTTATTTTCAACCCAGATGAGCAGCAGCAGCTTACTCACTAACTTTATCATCTTATGAAAGATATTGCCATTTTCTTTTGAAAGTTACAAAACAGAGACATTGATTCTTGCCAGGGTTTTTCTTATGTGTCCTCTCTAGTCTGCAAGTTCTTCACTGGGCCATAGACAAACTTTTCTCACCCTTGTCCTTGAGAAAGATACCTTTCATCTTAAGACAATGCAATAGAATCAGTGCCTTCAACAAGTGTCTCTACTGAATTTCAAAGACTTTAGGGGTAAGAGGTGTTTCTCTTCCTTCAAAGATTTGGATGACTGGTCTGTTCGATGGTAGTGCTGGCGCTGGTTAGTGCAGCTATCATCCTGCAGCAGAATTCACAGTCCCAAACAGCGACAACAATATCTTTTTTGCCCAGACAGCAGTATGACTGGTAGAGGAATAATAATCACATACATTTCCTCATTTTAAACTTGGCTAGGCCTTTAGCTACATAAACTATTTCTCTTCACTTGGTCCTAAATGACAAATTGACTGGAGAAAATACAAGTAAGCACTAAAGAAATTTATCTCAAACTCCTATAGGGAATTGAATTTGTGGCTCCACCGAAATAGGTAACCACTTCTATTTAACAGGCTATAAAGAGATACCAGATGGCACTGTGATGTATGTTCTTTAGGACGACCTTTGGCAAGAAACAGTGGATCCTCAGGCATTTGAGCCCACAATTAATGGTATTGCTTTCTTGTGAATTTTCCTGTTAACATTCTCTGTGAATCAGAGGAATCAGGAGGTTGGATTCTTATCTAACAGATTTTTTGTGTGTATTTATTTCACCTATTACAGCAGAGCAACAAACACACAATGACTTTGGGGTAAAGGGGATAGAGAATATTTAAATACCAAATATTGAATAATAATAATAATACTATGCTGCATCTGACCTTCAGCTAGGCTTATTGTGGTACCTGTCATTTTGTATTCAGGCATGTAATTTGGTCTTAATTAAAGCAATTTCAACTAACATATATTAGAAAGATTGTTATTCTCCCCAAGTGGTTCTCTGATCCTACTTCATTATAAAATATTGATGCAGATAAATATAAACAGAACTGGAAAAAAGTTAAATAAAGATAAACTACTCTTAATTGGAATCATAATTTTAATAGATAATAATGCCTTTTCCAGGACAATCACAAAGTCATGTGTTCAGTTAAGTTATAGTTAAAAACGGCTCAAACTTCTGAAATTAAACAAATTAGCATTTTATTATAAAATGTCTTTCTTGATACAGAATTAATCTAAAATCAGTCATATTTATTTTTAATGCTTCTAAGTTTCCAAGAGTTTACCTAAATTACATATAAATATAACCATCTTTACCCCTATCATCTTTTACAATAACTATATTAAGTATTTTGCAAAACAATGCAAGGCTGGTTGCCTAAAATTCCATACAAAGATTCACCCACACTCAAAAGAAGGAAGAGAAGTAAAACAGCAAAAGATTGCATCATTATTTTAGAAAATAAAAGGTAAATTATACGACCATTTTATGATAGCCGCTATTTAAATCCCATGATATTATTGCTCCTTGTGGAAATGTGAAAGAAACCAAAACAGGTAAGTGAGTCCCTCACAAGACAAAAAGGAACCTGAAGGTCTTAGATGAAGAATAAGATGAAAATTTAAAAAGAATAGAAATGGTTAAATCAAGCTAATTAGCATACATGGCCTCACATCCTATAATTTTTGGTGGTGAGGACACTCCAAATCTGCTCTTTTAGCAATTTTAAAGGCTACAATACATTGCTATTTATTATAGTCTCCATGTTGTACAATAGATCTCTTGAGCTTATTTCTTCTAACTGAAATGTTTTACCCTTTGACCAAATCTCCCCACTACCTCCAGCTCCTGGTAACCCCCATTCTACTTTCTATCTCTATGAATTCAGCTTTTTAAAATTCCACATATAAGTGAGATCATGCAGTATTTCTTTTTCTATGCTTGGCTTATTTCACTTAATGTAACATCCACCCAGTTCATCCATATTGTAGTAAATGACAGATTTCCTTCTTTTTTAAGGTTTAATAGTATTTTATTGTGCATAGCCATTCCACAATGTATATCTATTGCAAGCCATCATGTTATACATGATAAATACATTCAACTTTTATTTGGCAATGTCAAAGTAAATAAATAATAATAAAGTTTTTTAAAAAAGAAAGACTGACATATTCCCAATAATTTATAATACAACAAATTTGTAGGCCAATAAAACAAATTTGCTCACAATAAAAAAATAAATAGGAAAGTAAATGAACACAATAGACAGAAAGGAAGAGAAAAGCAGACAAGTTACATTTTAAAAAGCAGTTGTAGAACATTATTACTGTGGTATTTCCAATTTCCTAACCTATAGCCGGGTTTCAAATTCAGGTACCAAGCATGTAGATTTAGGCTTATCTGCATATCATGCAGTGGGAATGAAGAACAACTAGAGATTAGATAATTTAAGAATTGTGATCCAAAGTAAATGCAGTCCTGACATGATAATGCAAGTATTAAAATTCTTTCAGAGGAGGTTAAAAAAATGCTTACTATTTGCAAGGAATGGAGGTGAGTCTCAAGATGTCCCCTCCGTATAACACTGCAGAAATAAAAGGGACAGAGTACATTTTGAAAAATTTTGAACCGATTAAATTCAAGCATAGGAAAATTTCATTTGAATACAGATTTAATGAAACAGATGGCCATATTATATTTCCTACCCACAGTTCACCACAGGCTTTACCCCAAAGTCTGTAGAGCAGGTATTATTACTGATACCAGCATTGTAACCACAGTACAAGTTCAGGGTTAGTAGTGCAGAAGTCAATAATAGCACAAAATATAATATTGCTGATTTTACTTATAGAGAAATACTTATGAAATAAGACTATAGATTTATAAATTTGTTTATTATTTTCAGTTTGTAGAGTCAGAGTGGCTGCTTTAAATCATAAGTTGTATATGACTGGTGTGTTTTTTTTCAACTGTATTAGCTGAATTTAGTAGTCAATAAGCATATCTCAAAGAGTTCCATGAAAAACCTGTTCCTGCTGTGGTCTTAAAGAAACTTTTTTTTAAAAAGTTGTTGTAGCCACATAATTATAAAAAAGCTCCCTACTTCATTGGGAAATTTATTTGAAAGGATGCTCTTTTGCTGTTTATTTTTAACAAATACTAAGTGAACATGATTTTAAAGATTGAAAGTATAGAAAGGCTTATAATAATAAACCTCATCCAGTGTCTCAGGGCTCCCCAACCCCATGCCTGCTCACAATAGGAAACCATTTTAATGATCTCTGTTCTTAGTTCTTTAGTGTGGCTATCTTTGTGTTTGTAAATAATATTTTTATGCTACTTTTATATTGATCAATGTTATGTAGTATCTACTGTCTTTCTTCTCTGAAATGCAATATTTAACTTTCAGAAACTCCATGACATTGGTCTGGGCAAAGATTTCTTGGCTATGACCCTGAAAGCACAAGCACTTCTCTACTTGCCCTCCATCATCCTCCAGTATTGTTGTGTCATTTTTAAAATTTCTCCAACTTTATGCCATTGTATCTTTATAGTATATGACTTAAACTCTACTTCTTCTTTTAATAACTATATACAGCATGGCTTGTTTTCTGTCTTGTTTGGTTTTCTGATAAGGTATCCTTAGCTACCTAATATTCAAAAAGTAGTTATAAGAGACATTTATCACACTCATTTGTAAAATGATGGTTCTTTCTGCTATTTTTTAAATACACCCTTAGCTATCAGATGTCTGAGCCAGTCAGCAGATAAATATATTTCTCTCCGAAGGCAGCACCTTTGAGCCTCCCAAATAATACAGTTCCTTCATGGCAAAGTCACTTTCTCCAAAAACTTTTTTATGTGTCAAGTACAAGACTGATTTTATCTTATAGATCCATAACTACCCATCATCTGCATTTTGGTAACTGAATTTTGAGATTTCTTATGCTCCACCTTTGACTAGAACTGGTTTCTCTCTGTGCCTGCTCCCCTAGGGTCATCTTGGAATTTATAATTTTGTTTTCTTCTGGATTAGGTGCCCTGTTTTCTAGATTTTATGCTTTCTTCTCTCTAGTTTGCGCTCATGTTTTGTTGATGCACATTATCCAACAGATTCTTAAGAAATAGTACAAGTGAAATAATTTTTCCAAAGTTTACGAGTTCTAATATATTTGAGAACATAAATCTCTAATACAAATTAGAAACTCCATGACATTGGTCTGATCATAGATTTCTTTGATATGACCCTGAAAGCACAGACAACAAAAGCAAAAATAGACAAGTCAGACTAAAAAATTTCTGCACAGCAAAAAAAACAATAGAGTTAGGAGACTAACCACAGATTAGGAGAAAATATTTGCAAATCATACTTCAAATAAGGGATTAATATCCTAAATATATCAGGGAAATCAAACAACTCATTAGCAAGAAAACAAATAACCATATTAAAAATGAGCAAAGGATTTGAATAAACATATCTCAAAAGAAGACATACAAATGGCCAACAAATATATTTTTTAAAGCTCACCATCAGAGATATGCAAATTAAAATCACAATGAAATATCATCTTATACCTGTTAGAATGGCTATTATCAAAAAGATTAAATATAACAAGTGTTGGTGAGGCTGTGGGGAAAAAGAAACCCTTGTACACTGTCGAAGAGAATGTAAATTAGTATAGCTATTATGAAAAACAGTATGGAGTTTTCTCAAAAAGCTAAAAATAGAATTATCATATGATCCAGCAATCCCGCTACTGGGTATATGCCCAAAGAAATTGAAAGAAAAAGAAAATAAAGAAGTTACAGTGAGGGGTATCATGGAAACTTATCAAGAGAAGCAGTGCCCAATTGATGTTAAAAAATCAGAACAGGAATAGAACATAATGCAATAAAAATAGCTACAGTGGTAAGAGTAATAATGACAGGGATAACAACTACAACAGCTAAAACATGTAGTGTTTACAATGAGCTAATGCCACTCTGCACATTTCACTCATTTAATTCTGACAACTCTATAACCTACTCGTTTCCCAGATGAGGAAACTTAGAAATGAATCAACTTGGCCCCAGTCACACCAACAGTAAGTGACAGAGCCATAATTCATACTTGATTCATATAATTCACCTCAGCTCCAGAGCCTTTGCTCTTAATCGCTACTCTTGCACATGTAAAAGATGGGGTGGAAACTGATTGTCATAAACCAAGGACCAAACACTCTCTTGACTTCCCTCAAATAAGACTAATGACTCTTGTGTGATCCAATGGAGGATGAGAGGAATCTATAACAGAGTGCTGTCAAATTTCTCACAACTCTGAATGATATGGGAACTTAGAGTCAAGCTTTGTTTTATTTAAAAAATAAGAATATCAGTTCTTACCTCTCACAAGTCATTGAGAAATTCCTGCCTGCTGTAAATTTCTCTATATCTGTCTCTGTCATTATGGTCACTCGCCCCAAGAGTCAAATATCATCTACACGAAAGAGTTCTCTCTTTCTGTTTACCTTACTTCTCCTCATGAGTCAAGCTCTGCTTATTAAAGTGTGAAGAGAGAGAGTCCTAGAAGAGAATTTCAACACAGGGAAAATAGTTAATCCTGGAGAAGAGGCACAGATACACACATATGCACACAAAGCTTAGTGTGCACTGTCTTGATTTTGGGGAACAAGTGTAAGAGAATCTTCAGGGTTCCATATTTCTTTGGGATATTAAGACAAAAAATAAATTGAAAATAGGGATTTCCATTGTTAAAATTCCTTTAAAACCAAAACAAGTAAACAAGCAACAAAACAATAAACATTGACAACAGGATTTCTAAGAGTTTATATTGATGCAGCTTAAACATTTAATAATAAAGCATTAAAGATCTTTTTAAATCTAGAAATCATGTGAATATGTATTTGATCTCAAAATTAGAAAAAACATTTTTAAGCATTATATCAAATACATAAACATCAAAAGTTAGAAAAAACTGCATCTGCATTATAATCAAAACATGTACATTGCTTCCCCCTCCTCCCCAAAAAGATAAAAATATAAACAAGAAACTATGAAAAAATATTCACAATATACAAATGGACAAAGAATTAATGCTTGTAATATATAAGGAAATCTTAAAATCAACAAAAATACCTTGTAGCCCCTAAAGAAATTTGAGAAAAAGGCATGAAGAGACAAGTGAGAAAAAAATTTTAAGACATAAGCAATAAATACATAAAAAGTTATTTAACATATCTGGCAATAAAGAGAGTTATAGCACAAGGATAACATTTCTTATTAGAAAGCATTCTAAATTTGTCAAATTGACATAATATTTTAAAATTATAAGATCCAGAGTTAGTGAAAGTACAATTGAATAATCAACTAGTAAAAACATTCATTAGTACATAATTCCTGGAAGAAAATTTGGAAATATGAACTAAGAATATTAACATTTTTATATCTAAATTATATCATCATTTTGTATAACAGGAAGATATGAGAAACAACCTAGTTCTTAACTGTGAGAATACTTACATTTAAAACTAAATCATGTAATAGCATACTTTGAAGCTTGCTATAGTTTGAATGTGACCCTCATAATTCTTGTGTTGGAAACTCAGCTCCCAATGCCACTATATTGAGAGCTGAGACAGGTGATTAGGTGATAAGGACAGAGTGAGTTAATGCCCTAATGGGAATGGGTTAGCATCAGTGGGTTCCTGATAAAAGGATGTTAGGCCTTCTCCCTTCTCTCCCTCTTGCATGTTCTCTTGCCCTTCTGCCTTCCACCATGAGATGACACAACAAGAAGGCCCTTGCCAGATACGGGGCCCTCAATTTTGGACTTCCCTGACTCCAGAAATATAAGAAGTAAATCTCCAGTCTCTATAAATTATTCAGTCTTGAATAATTTGTTATAGTAACACAAAATAAGCTAAGACAAAGATACACAAATAATTTTTTTAAATGTATTTACAATATGGGAAAATGTTTGTGTCATAATATAAAATATACAGCAAAAGGTTGTAGGGTATTAAACAAGGCACAATTAGTTATTCCAAAGAGAAGAAAAAAGTTTATGTGCAAAAAGTTATTTTTGACTTAATTGAAGCATGAACAAGATTTAAATGAACAAAGAAGATGGAGATACACCAGACAGAAGAAATAGTATAAACAAAGACATAACACCTTGAAAAAGCTATTTAGATAACTGTTACCAGACCACTGGACCCTGAACACAGAAGACGCAAAAATGCACCAGGAGATGAGCCTGACGTATGAGTTACGTCAAGTGTTTTGACAAAAGAGAGGCATTTGGGGCTTTGTTACAAAAGCAATGAGGGTTCTCGTTAAAGATGACCAACTGAGCCCATACTTTAGTCTCTCCCTCCACCTGTGATCCCAATAAAGAGTAAAAGCAATTTTAAAGATAAACAGGAGAGAGTTCATCACTGAGGAGAGGTTCTAACACATTTCTAGAAGACTTGGAAGCAAATTAAATGTTGAAGAAGAAGAGAAAAACCTGCAGTCAAGAATGAGCAGGGCTGCAGTGGAGGAAGTTGTAGACTTAGAGGCTGCATGAACCAGCTAAGGAAGGAGTGAGAGGTGGAAATATAAAGAGAAAATCTGAAGCTCTACAGACTGAACTGTTAATATTTTCCACACTATTTTCTTTTTTGCACTCCTCTCAACTAAATAAGAACCAGTCACGTTTTTACGCATCCAAAGAATTGATAACAACAAATATAAGAAACCAAAAAAAAAAAAATAGATGATAGATGAATGATAGACAGATAGATGACAGATAGAGATACATACAGATAGATAGAGGAAATACATTAAAGCAATACAAATGTGAGGTTTTTCTAAATAATAATTTGCGTGAGTTGCATTGAGAGGAGCCAGATTTAAGAGCAAGACCTAACTGTGGACATGGGTATTTGTGTGCACATTTAGACATATGGAGGTCCTCAGTTCCCAAACTATCTTAGAGCAAAGCCAGCTAACAATCTCAAGCCTTATCCAATTTCCCAGATGACCCAGATAACCTCTGAACTCCCTCATTCAAGAAAATTTCAGGACATTTCAGAAAAACCTACAATAATAAACAAAATAATAAAGATAAATAAAACCAGTGTCAGAGAAGACAAAAACTCAGGCAAAATGTGAGAATTTAGAAATTTTATTTATAAATCTGAAGTAAAATTAGATAGAAAAGGAACAATGAGAAAATGAATAATTCTTATCAGTTAGAAGTAATGATTTCAAAAGTTTAAAAAATCAATAGAAAATTGATGAATAAGTAGAAGATATTTCTCAGCAAGTGAAGAAAACACTTGAAAGGGAAAATGTACAGAAATATAAAACCATGAGAAATAAAGCATTACTCTAACATTCAACTATTAGGATGCCCAAAAGCAAGAAGTAAAAAAATATAGAAAAGAAAATTATCAAACAGATAATATAAGAAAATCAGTCAAAATATATTCATTGAAAGGGCCCACTGAGCAATGTTATCAACAAAACAACCAATATCTGATTAACATCAGCACCTAAAATATAGTAAGTATACAATCAACATCTGTTAAGGAGATCAGTAACAACAGATGCTAAAAATGATAGAATAAAACATTCAGAGACTTAGACAAAATTTATAATTCTGTATCCAGCCTATCAGCTAAGTTTGATTGCTTAATAAGTTTATTTTCATGAATCCAAGAACTAAGAGATTTTGTTGTTCATGTATTTTTTATGAAGAAAAACTTGAGGGATGTTTACTACATGAAAATGAGAGGAAAAATTAAACTGTGAAATGAAATGCTGGCACTAGCCCAGAAGGCAAAAAAATATGGTGTTAATATTATATAGTATATTCTTGATTTTATAAAAATCAAAATAATTCACTAACAACTTTGTACAAGAATTATTATGGTACTAACAATGTGAAGTAAAAATAATGTAGAATATGCAAATGAAATTATTGCCTTGAATCACGGACGGCATTGTAAAGAATGCTGTACTGCCTAGCTGGCCTAACTGGCAAATAGCTTCTCAGATGTTATGACAGAAAGAAGGTCCATTATCAATGGCAATCAGAACATACTATTACAATGCTTGAATTAATGCATTTACATTTAAACTTACGTTATTAATTGGTCTTACTACTAAAGATATTACTTACTACTAAAGGTATTATTTTTCTTCTAATACAGAAATATTTTCTTATTTTAAAAATGGGGGCCTCAGGTCCCCTTCCACTGTGGGAGCTTTTCTGTCTTCTCAATAAATCCTACTTTCTAAAAAACAATGGGCACTGCTACACTGGTATATTCTAGCTAAATATGAGCCTTGAATGGGTTCAAATTAGAAGAAAAAGTGAAGTTTCTAAAAGAATATCTCCAAGTAGAAGAATGAAATGTAGTCAAATAGTTGGTAATGCAAGAAAGCTGGAAGATGATAAACTTAGTTCTCTCAACAAAAAGTCAGAAATGAAAGAAGCTCGTGATCCAAAAATGAAGCAAGCTATGAAGGTGAATTTTAAATGAAAAGAATCTATTTAAACTTGATGCTAGGAACATGTTCTTTTGAGTAGTACAACTATAATGATATCAGAACCCAGAAAAAAGAATGTAATTGGAGCATATTATCAATATAAAAATGAGACAATAATATAAATCCTGTTTATCAAAGCTAATCTTTTAAAATACATTTTTGTCTATGACTTTTCTATGAAAGAATTAATATAGTTACAGAGGAGAATGTGAATTGTGTCAACCATAACCACATATATGCCAAGTAGAGCTGACAGAAATTCAGGATTCAATCAGGAAGGAGAGATGGGAGAAAATTATGAGTATGAGAAATAAGTTTGGATGTGTGTAAGATTGATGAAACAATAAAGAGCGGTATAAGCATTTTATTCAAAGTTACAAGTTACCAAAATGATATTTTAACTATTAAATGTTGCTAAGAAAGGAAAGATAATGTTCAACTTGAGTTAATTCTCATTTTTCATAAGAAAATGAGAAGAAATAGTTACCAACTCAAGTTGATAAGCCTAGAAATAGTGATAGTATATTTATATTACTTAGAAGTAAGTATGGAGGCAAAAATGCATGCACACACACACACACTCTAAAAACAGAGGACAAGAGCTTAGAAGTTGTATAGAGTGTAATATTGCAAATGTAAAATATGTGAATCTATTATTTTATAAACATATTTAAATTATTTGAAGACATAAAGACGAAGAAAAGCCATTCAAAGAATTTGCAAGACAAGTAGCATACCAAAAACTTGCCGAGGAATAAAAAATTATGAAAGATGAATTATGGAGTTGGACATTTTGATGAGTACAAAAATTTTTAAAGCAATATAGCAGAGCTAATTTTATCCCCAGTTCCTCTATAAAAACACTGAGGCTTAGAGAGTTTAAACAATTTCCCAATGATTCAATGACAGGAAATAAAAAATATGAAAGTAGAACATTTATTTTCCAAATTTTATATGTTTCATATCCTTTGATATTCGCCCTTATTTTAGGCCCTTGATAAATTCATATAAAAGCCAAAGCAACATGTTTCAAATCCCTTTTTACCTTCTTTTGTGGTATTATTTTTCCTTCAAAATAAAAACTTCTAAAGATTCATTCTGCCTTTCAATTGATTCAGTTAAAGCCAACTACATAACATCTATCTAGGGACAGACACAGTGCAATATGGTAAGATAAAGTGTTTCTCTGCTACACATAATTGATAATCTCCTGATGCCAGTAAATTTTTATATCTCATGGCCTTAAGACAAAATAACAATAGCTTAGATATCTACTTAATAAAACGTAGAATTTTTCCAAAGCAAAATTCAACTCTATGTTCTATGCAAAAGAGGGTAGCTCAAATAAAGTAATTCAGAAAGCCTAAAAATAAAAAGATGGACTATGATATACCTGGCAAATGAAAACAATAAGAAATTGGAGGTTATTTTCCTGACATCAAATAGATAAGAATTCAGACCAAAAAGCACAAATTATGTTTATAAGAAAGACAGTACGTAATGCTAAAAGCCACAATTCATAATAAGGACACATTATTTATGAAAACCTATACACCAGAAACATGGCAATCACTTTCATGAGGCAAAAATTACAGGAAAGCAAAGAAGAATCAGAAACGCACTAAACAGAGGACACAATGTCATGATAATCTAAGGCCAGAACAAATCAAATGGACAAAATATAGGTAAGAATTTAGAAAACCTGTATGAGTATAAAATATCAATAAGGTAGATATTATATGTTGTACTCTATGAGCCCCAAATGGGGAATATTTCTTCTTAATCAACACAAACAGAATGCTCACAGTTATTCACCAAATATCAAGTCATAAAGATAGCCTCAGTGAGTTTCATAAAATAGAAAAAATATAAAAAACAGCCGGGCTCGGTGACTCAGTCTATAATCCCGCGCCATTGGGAGGCTGAGGTGAGTGGATTGCCTGAGCCTGCGGGTTCGAGACCCGCCTGGCCAACTAGGCGAGACCTCATCTCTACAATAAATCAAAAATTAGCCGGGCGTGGTAGCGTGCGCCTGTAGTTCCAGTTACTTGGAAGGCTGAGGCAGAAGGATTGCCGGAGCCCAGCAGGTAGAGGCTGCGGTGGCCAGGAGCGGCCACTGCACTCCAGTATGGGCGACAGAGTGAGACTCCAACTCAAAAAAAAAAAAAAATATATATATATATAAAAAACAATGCAACAAAATACAAAATTAATTACATAATCAGGAAATCATGAATATTTATAAGATGAAACTTTGTGTGAAATAATCTTGAGTGAAATGAGAAATAGAAACTGAAATTCCTATGTTTTGTAAAAAATAATGATAATGTAAACACAGTATTTCAGAAGGTATGGAATGGAATTAAAGCAACAAATTCATAAACCTTAAATAATAAGAAATAACCATTGAAACAGAAGAAATAAAAGCAATTAAAGGACTACATAACTTATGCCAAAAAATTAAGTTTCTACATAAAATAGTTACTTAGGAAAACACAATTTATTCAAATTGACTTCAAAAGAGAGAAACTTGAGCAGACCAATTTTGTAGAAAAAAATAAAGCTATCAAATTTCTACCCCTCATAAAAAGCACAACACTTAGATGTTTTCAAAGGTAAATGTAACCAAGTTTTAAAGGAACAGATATCTTAAGCATTGTTCCAGAGGGTAGAAAATGAAGGAAAACACCCAAATTTTGTATGTAGTATGTATAACATTGACACCTAAATGTGATTAAGGTATCACACACAGACACATGCACAAATACACACACACACACACACACACACACATGCACAGATCAAGCTCACATATGAATGGCAAAGAAAAAATCCTTAATGAAATAAGAGCAAACATTATACTACATTTACATAGATAATAATACATAAAAAACATATAGTATATATTGCTAGAAAACAAAGATGGTTCAATAGACAGTTCTATTATTATAATAAAATATATTAAGCTATCTGGGAAAAAAATCAGGTTATTATCTCAATAGATGCCTAAAGGCCTATTAAAAAATTAAACAATTCAAAATGCATTTCTTACAAAAAAAGAATTGATGGATTCTTCTTTGTCCTGTGGGGAAAAAATATACTACAGAGAGAGCGAGTGAGAGACAGAAAGAGAGAGAGAGAGAGAGAACAGACCTGAGTTCTGAGGTCTGTACTCTATTATCCTTTTACCTGGGACCTCTGAAGAGGCAAAAAATAACCCAATCAAATCTCTTTGTAAACAAATTGTTCTCTTGGTAAACACACTAGTGGTATTTACCAGCAGAAAGATCATAAATGACCCTATGATTTTCATAGGATAGATCTTTTAGTAGAATAATTGTTCATTTTATATCAACTCAGATGTGGATTTATAGTGCATAATTTATTAGAAAGTGTCACATAAGCCACTAACTAATGGGTATGTTCCACTGAAATGGCTCTGAGTTCAAGTAGTGTGGCAAATACATTTCTTTAAACGTTGTATGCTAAATCCAAATCAGAATATATCCTTATAAGAGCAAGGACATTTAGTTTGATGGTCTTATACCATTACAGGGAGAAAACCTGTGTTCTGCCATTGTCCATATCATTTTAGCTATTAATAAGTTCAGTACTGCATGATATCTATGCTTTGTATTGAGCATGATTTTACAATCTCACTCTGAGTGTTGTTGGAAGGAAGGGAGGGAGGGATCATATTGACAGGTATAAAGAAGGTGGAAATAGAAAAGGAGATGGTAATGGAGATAAAGAGGAAAGTAGAGATGTTAGAGAGAGAGAGCGAGAGAGAAAGAGAGAAAGGATAGAAATAGAGAAAGAGGTAGAGATCTCAAACCTAATGCCAGTACCTTACCTGCTGGAAAAACAGTAAAGTCATTTCTCTAAAGTAAGAAGCAAGTCTGCCCACTGTCTTCATCTTTACTTAGCACCACATTCGAGGCATTAACCAATGCAATTAAATAATGAAAGGAGAAAACAATGAAAGGAAAAAGGATTATAAATGTAAAAGTCATATAATCTCTTTGAAAACAATATGATAACAACTCAATTAATCAAGGATAAAAATCACTCAACAAATTTATTAAGTTAGAAGCATGTAATATTTACATACAAAAATTGAAAGCCCCCATGTATGCAGCAATAATCAGAAGTTTATTATTGAAGAAAAGCTCCAATATCAACAAATAATTTCAGTAGTAAATTTAGCAAAAGATTTGTAATATTTATATGTAGAAAACATCTCTAAAAGATACAAAAATATATCACTTCTCCTTGAGTAGGATGATTTAGCATCATGAAATAGTAATTATCCTCACGTATTTATATGAATTTAAAGTGATCCAAATGCAAATATCAAGTTGTTATTGTATTTTTTCCTGGAGTTGGACAGATTTTCTGTAATTTATAACTGAAAGTAAACATGTGAGAATATATAGGCAAACTCTAGGACAAATCTTAAGAGATATTAAAACATACTAGAAATAACCTATAATTAAAACAATGTAATATAAATGCTTAAACTGTCAGACCAATAAAAAATCCAAACTTTATAAAAAATGATGTAGGGAACACTGGATAGTCATTTGCAAAAAGATAAAACTGGATGCATACTTCACATCAAGCACTTCAAATGGACCAGTGATCTAACAGTAAAAAACCAAAAACATGTAAGTCTTGGAAGGAAATGTATATAGTTTTACTTATAAACTGGGGGGAAGACCAGTTGCAGTTTTAAGAGATTGATTAATGTGATTTATTTAAAACAATGTTTTTCATGAGAAAAAAATAAGTAAAGTTATAAAACAAATGTCAAACTGGGAGAAAATATTTTTAAATGTATCACTTGTAAAGAACAATCTATAGTACATACAGACTCTTAAACAAAGAAAAGACAAAAATTCAGCAGGAAAAAACCATGAATAGTTAATTATAAATATTTACAGAGACATCAAATATACGAAAAGTGCTTTACTCATTGTAAAATAACTTCATATTTAAACACTAAGGCTATTTCGGACCTATCAAATCAGCAAAAATTCAGGAGCTTGACTCTACATTTTGTTAGTAAGACTGTGAGGAAACAACACTGCTTTACATTGCTAGGAGTAAAAAATTATGCAATCCTTATGGAGGTGAACTTGGTAATATCCAACAAAACTGCATAGGTATTTTTGACCCCACAATTATGACTTAAGAATATACATCTCCAATAATGTATAGAAATATAAGCACATATTTATTAATTTTAGTGTTATTTGTTAGAAAGATATTGAAAGCAATTTAAATGCACAAACATAAGAGACTTACTGGAAAATTATAGTACATAAAATATAATCTAGCTATATAAGAAAATAAGATACATCATAATGACTATAATATAATTAATAACAATATATGGTATACTTAAACATTGCTGAAAGTAGATTTTAGATGTTCTCACCACACACACAAAAATGGTAAGTATATGAAGTAATACATATGTTAAATAGCTTAGTTTAGTCATTCTACAATGTGTGTGTATGTGTGCATATATATAAAACACCATGTTGCACACTACAAATATATATACATTTTACTTAATTAAAAATATATAAAAATAGAAAATAAAAAATATCTGTAAGAACAGTTACAATGTAATTTCTAGAATATACTTTTAAGAAAAGAACTAAAAAATTAAATTTTGTATTCTACCTCTTGTGTTAGAAAAATGTAAAAATACATATTATCTATATGAGATTTATACTTCGCATGTAACTACACATAAAATATATAACATATGCACATCTCTATGTCTATATGGGTTTTTAAAAAATACAAGCAATGTAAGCCAGAAATTAGTGAAATTGCCTATGGGGGCAGGTGAAGTAGTGGTGAGAACATAGTACAAAATATAAGAAAGAGAGTGGCAATTATCTGAATATATCATTTTTAACTTTTATTTATAAGCCATATTAATAGTTTATATATTCAAAAATTGAATTAAACCAATTATGATTTAAAAATTAAAACTAAATACAAAAATGAAAACTTAACCTTATATCAAAATAATAATATAGTCATAAAGAAAAAAGAATTAGCTCAAGAAATTTTACTACTGTACTCTGAATGTATATTGTCATTATACACACTGTGGAAGAATTCTGAACTATACTCAGAAAGTACTATGCTCTGAATGTGTGTGACACTCCTCTCCCCCCGAAAAAATTATATGTTGAAACTCCAAACCCCAAGGTGGTGGTATTAGAACATGAGACCTTTGGAAGGTGATTAGATAATGAGGGTGGAGTTCTCAAGATTGAGATTAGTGCCCTCAAAAAGAGACCACAGAAAGCTAGCTCTTCCCTTCCACCTGTAATGACACAGTAAAAAAGGAACCATCTATGAGTCAGAGAGCAAGCCCTCATCACACATAGAATCTGCCTTGATCTTTGACTTCCCACTCTCCAGAACTTTGGGAAATAAATTTTTGTTGTTTATAAACTACTCAATTATGGTATTTTGTTTTATCACCCTGAACAAACTAGGGCAACAGGCTTATTGGCAGTAGTCATATCTATGCAGTACTTATAAACTATTTTGGGTGTACTTTAGGATAATTTTTTTGAGTATTTTGTAGCATTACAAATCATTGTAAAAAGATAATAATTGCAAATACTTTTATTTTTAGTGAACAGAGATTTCTCTGTGGGAAAAGAGAGATCCAAAAGTTGAATGGGGGAAAGAAAGCAAATCCTTTGGAGTTAGCTTGAAATGACACTTGATAGTATGAACTTATTATTTTTTAAAACACATATTCCCTGACTCTCTCAACTGAAGGAATCTAGAAGCATTGACATCTCAACAACAATTAACACAACCAATGCTCTGCTCTTGGTTTCTAAACCCAATTTCTCATCAAAATTCCTTGGAGAAATAGCCAATACCAGCTCTGAGGTAGGAAATATTTGAAGTAAGCCTGGAATATCTTGTGCCAGATACTAAGGAAGTGCCAAAAAAACTGATGCGGAGTTTCTAAAGCACAGAGGAACTTGCTTGCAAGAACTTACACTAGACAATTTGAACACCAAATAATAATAATGATGATGATAGTTATGGATGATGATGGATTGAATTAAAAGAATCTATGAGTCCTTAGCAATACTGAAAAAAATACAGGAGAAATTTCTTCTTAACAGAAGAATACAAACTCATTAAAAAAAAGTAGAAGAAATGATCATTTATAAAAGCATCACTTTGCAACTATCAATATGATTATTAATTCAGGAAATTAATGAATGCTCAAACCACTATATAGAACTTTTCTACAGAAAATATGTAAGTAAAATTAAAAACAAATGTCAAATGATCACTGCATAGATTATTTATAGCCTATACAGAAAAAAGTTACCTTCATAAAGGAAAACACCGGTGGACATCTTACCCAAGTGATCAAAACTAACATCAGCAATAATAAACAAACTCAAATCATGACCTAATATGATACACTGTGAGGTAAATAAATCCTCTATTTGGTATTCTTGACAAAAGTATTTAAAGTGAATCTAATCATAAGAAAATAATCAGACAAATCCAAATTATGGAAAGTTTTTTTTTTTTTAAGGAAGAGGAAGAGAAAGGAGAAGGAAAGAAGAAAGAGAGGAAGAGGAAGAAGAAGAGAAGAAGGAGGGGGAGGAGGACGAGGGGAGGAGGAGGAGGAGGAAGAGGTGGAGGAGGGGGAGGGGAGGAGAAAAAGCACAGTACAGTGGTCCTCTCTGTAATTCCAGCGACTCGGCAGGTTGAGGTGGGATGAACACTTGAGCCTAGAAGTTTGAGGTTACAGTGAGCTATATGATTGCACCACTGCCTGTGCCCTGTTTGCAAAAATTAAAATTCAAACTTTAAAAAGTACTAATCTGATCTCTTTAAGATAGTCAATGTCATGGGGAAAAAAAGCAGGTGAAGTATCCTACATTACTTTTAGAATATAATGTATATTGCTAACAGATATTTTCTTATTCAATTTATATAATAAATATCAGTTATATAAGAAAATGTCTTATTCTTAGGACATATTTAAGAGTGAAGTATCATGATGTCTGCTATTTATTTGCAAGTAATTTTTTAAACGTATATATGTATATAGAGAAAGAAAGCAAACATAAAAAATGTTAATAATTAACAAATCTAGGTGAAGCATAGGTATGTGTTTTGTACTGTATATTTAACCTTTCTATAGGTTTGAAATTATGCAAACTTAGAGACATAGAATTTTCCAATGCTTTAATATTGCAAATCATCATGACCTGCCTAATTAATAAGCCTAAATTTCCTCATCTCCTTGTTGTAAAACTTACTACTCGATTTACAGTGAAATAACTGGACATGTGTATGGAATATAACTAATGGAAGTAGCAGCACAGTACAGTGGAAAGGACACTGACTAGGAAAGAGAATCTAATCCAGTCTCTGCTGCTAATATATTTTATTAGTTGAGGTCAATTAGTTCCCATCTCTGAGATGCTATGGCCCTATCTATTTAATGGAAAGTTTCCCAAGTTGTACTCGTATTTTTAAGTATTTCTCAAGCCCTTACTATAATAAAAGATCTTCAAGTTCAAGAAACACTCGTATTTTGCAGGAAATCAGTTCACTTGCATTATCTCCTTATAAAGAGTTTGGTTAATGAACGGTACTTTGTCCATGGCATGCTGGTTTCCAAAAACTGTTAAGTGATTCATGTAAAGAGAGTGATTAGTTTTGAGTGTCAGGGAGAAAGCAGAATATATTAGTTTATAATTTTCATTTAATTTGAAACAATGCTACCTAATTCACCTACTCTACTCTCAGTTTAATTTATTCTTCAAAATCTGTGGTTGTACTTCAAGGCAGAAAGTGCTCAGAGAAAAAAATACACGTTTAGATAGTTTCATGAAGTCTTTGTCCCTTCTATTGATGTTATATCAGGAAACCTAAATGATATGTAGGTATGTTACTAAAGAGGGGTAAAGTAGAAATTTCTATATAACTTCAAGACAAGGAATACACTTCTGCCTACTCTACCTACCAACCCTCAAATTACTCCTCCAACTTTTTGTGTACATCTGAAATTCCACAATAAGGGAAGCATTTGGCTTCACTGTTTTTGTTACTTTGCTCTTGTTGTACGCTGGTATTAAGAGGAAATATAACTCTATCAGTTTAATATTCAGTAGCATTAATTTAACAAGTCATTTCTTAAGAAAGTTGGGAGTTGGAAACAGAGAAAGATTTTGAGGACATTTGGGAATGTTGAGGAAAATGAGAGAAGGGAGAAAGCCCAGACAGAAACTGGTAGAAACAGTGTAGATAAACCATTCACAGTTCTGCTGTCTCAAGGCCCATCCTATATGCATAAAATCCTAAAGAGACACCTGGAAAAAAAATTGAGCAAGAAGCAAAGTGAGTTCTTAAACTAAACTGGAAAGCCTAGAAGAAAAGATTACCATGATGAAATGTATAGCTGTTTTGATTTCTCATTCCAGATGGTACAGCCTAGGATTAGGGCAAATTTTCTAAGACTGTTAGAAATAAACTTCACAATTAACCTCAAGAGCCTTAAAAACACAAAGTACTATGGTAGATCTGGGGTTCAAATGTCTCCAACTGCCATAATCTATCTCTCTATGCTCTAAAGATTCCACTAAAATGTATTGGGCTCCTGAGGTCAAAGGAGGTCTTTTTGAAGTCCCCTTTATTTCCCATCAATAGCCAAGTAGCCAGGTCTTCAAGAGACCACTCACAGGAAAAGGGGACTGATAGGACACAGGATGGATTCTAGTGGGGTCCTATGGAAAGAACAAGTGATTTATTAATATGGCCTTTAAAAGAGTTTAATCATTATGAGCCATGCTTTGCTAATGCTTTGCAACCCTGGGCTGAAACTATAAATTAATCCCGTGTTGGGTTTCTCTGTGCAGAGAAGTGCTCCCAGAGCCCACCTCAAACATGCCGACAAAAAATCCTTGCAAATGTCAGAAGCCCCACCAGTTCATTGTTAAAAGTGATCTTGTTCTGTATGGGATGGTTAGCTTGCAAACTAGAATCCAGTTCATTCAGTCCTCCCTCTCTACCCTGGCAGATGTGATTGATCCTCAGAGAGGTATCTTAGAAACAAGGAGGCAGTAGTATAAAGCTGCTGTTGGAAATGACAAGAAGTTGGACAGCTGATTATATTGGAGCTGAGTGATAACAATTACAGCCTCTCTACCTCTTAATGGATTTCAGAAAGTCTGATAATTCTAAATGCCTGTGGAAGCTTCTCATCTGAAAGCTACAGGGAGATATGGAACATTTAATTCCATCAGTGAACTCAACATGGAATTAAATAAAAGAAGTACTTTGGGGTTAACTAATACTAACACAGCCATAAAATTTACAAAAGTAGTAGAAGAAATAGCCCAGGCTCTTATTCACTTTTATTTATACTAACAGACTCCTTCTAGAAGGCAAATTGGTAGTAAACAGATAAATAATTCTCAGTATCTTTGGAGCTTATCATAATTTTGTCACCCGCAGAAGTACTGTTGCTCGCAAGCAAGTCCATTTTACGAGTCTTGATCAGAAAGCCTTGATCAATTAATTTATTTTACACCATTATTTTATAAAAGAGCTTTTGAATTTTACAGGTTTACTGTCAATCTTTTAGTATATATTTTTTAATCCCAAGTACATGTTTGGCACGAGCTCTATTCTTTTAAATAAATGGGATATTAAACCATACGTTCTGAGATTTATTGGAGATTCTTTAGGATGTTATTATACCCATTCACATCATTCTTCTGGACCTAAATTAATACCCTGAATCAGAAAATATAACTATTGCTTAATACTCTCCATCAACTTTTAAAATAAAATTACATTTTCTTCATTATGAAAGAGTTGATGTAAGGAAATGCAAATCATCTTAAGCCTCTGCTAGTCTAAGAGAAAAATAAAAGACTAATAAAAGCAATCATCAATGTGCCGGGTTAAAATGGCAGACTGAAAACACATCAAAATTTATTTCTTCCTGAATAGAATTAAATAAGATCTTTTTAAAAGAATAGTAATAATGTTTCAAAGATGGGAGAAAAATAGCTATTAATTTTTTAAACTAAAAAAAAAATAAGTGAATAATCATTGAGCAAGTGGGTTTAATACAGCCAAATTCCTAAGCCAGCAGTGGGGGAAAGGTGGGAAACAACTTTATTTACACTGAAGAATCCTCAAAAGTCTCAAGTGCTGGCAGCATTGGAGACTCTGTTATTTTTTGGAAATTAGAGAGGAGACATTGGATAGGTAAGAAAATATAATAAAAGTTGTTTGTCTCATTTAAAATGCTATATGCCCTCCCAGATTCCACAGCATAGAGGGACTGTATCGCCCCACCCCAGCAGAACTGTGAACGATTACTCCTCAGAAAAGTTTAAAATGGAGGATCTCTGGATAGAGAATGCTAAGCATAGTTTGGGGCCTGGGTAAATTACTAAAAACAGAGACACTAGATGGGTAGAAATAGTGAATGTTAAATGCTGAGACGATCCGCCCTCTCTCTTCATTCACTTCCCAGAACTCTGGCAGTCAAATCTAGGAACAGGGAGACTCTTGAACATCTGATCATCATAAAGAAAATACATAAAGATACTAACATTTGGAGCTTTGTAGCTAATGGTCTATCTAGAACACCTACTGTGAACTCAAAACCCTCAGGCCCCATTCCCATAATTAGAGCATTCAATCATATTTTTCAGCTTCACTCTATGAGCAGACAAAAAAAAAAAAAAAAAAGATCTCCATTCACCTGAGGAAACACAGCAACCAAAACAAATAATGAGGAAAAAAGCACTTGGAGAACAGAGACTGCAGAGAAAACTTAGGTAAAACAACTATTATTGATATGCTCCCAGCAATGAAAGAATATATGGTATTCATTACTAGATCAGGAAACACCAACAAAGGAACAGTCACAGAGCAGAAAAGTAGTTCTTGGAAATTAAAAACACAAAGGAAGAAATAAAAAACATGAACAGGTGGGGTGGAATGCTAACTTGAGGAAATTTCATAGAAGAAAGAGTGAAAAAGACAAAGAGGAGAAAAGGAGAAGGGAAACATTAAAACACTTTCAGGAGAAAAACAGGAAGTTCAACAGCCAAAAAATAGTAGTTCAGATGAAAGAACTGAAAAAACAGGAGAAAATCGTCCACCAAATCTTCAAGGTAATTTCCCAGGATTAAGGACAGACTGAAAGGGCCCACTGAGTGCCAAACAGAATGGATGAAGAAATTTCAAAATACAAGAAGAAATTTCAAAACTTTACTGAAAAAGGAAAGATCTCAAAGCTCTCAATAAAGAGAGAAAAAAACTAACAAATCAAAACAAAACTTTTCTAGAATAACAAAGAAGCAAAAAAAAAAATCAAGCAATAACTTTAAAACTGTGAAGGAAAATTATTTGCCAACTAGAATTTCATGCCTAATCAAAATATCCATTCAGTAGGGGGAGTCAAATCAAGATTTTTTAAACTCGCACAAATTAAAAAATGATTTCATCTCCCAACACGCTTTTCTGCTCCAAGCAATGAAATAGATCAAGAAAGATGTTTACATAGGACACAGCAGAGGACAAAGGAATCCCAAGTTGTCTGCTGAGACCCAGGCGTGGAAGTATACTAGTTAAGGTACAGGATAGTGTTGTAACAAACTGGCCTTCCAAATACAAAGGCTTGAAGAAGGGAGAAATAAATTTCTTTCTCATGAAACACCACCAAGTTGAGCTAACCAGATTGGTGAGACATCTGTGCTTCACCCAATCATTCAGGTACCCAAGTTCCTTTTGTCTTTTTGCTCATCCAGATTGTTAAATTCTTCTGCATATTTTTTTTTAAATTTTTATTATAAAGATGTGGGGTACATTTCAGGGGTAGGTATATAAACATTGATCATGCAGGTGCCCTCGTTGATGAGGTATGCCCCTCCTTCCCCAGCAATTTTCCTCAACTGCCAATCCCACCCCGCTTTAGGATGTTTCTATGTTCCCGTTGGTGGGGAAAGAAAAGCAGAAATTTAAAGTAAGCAATTAAAGCAGAAGTTTACACAAATTATTTCCACACATACTATCAGTGATAAATTAGTTGTGTGGTCACACCTATAAGAAAAGAGGTCATGAAATACAGTTCCTAGCTATGCAATCATGTGTTCAGTCTAAATTCTACTATATAGAAAAAAGTAAACAGCAAATTTTGTGATATTATTTGGTTTCTGCTACAGAGAGCATCAGTCCAGATTGGATCAATTTTTTAAACTTGTTAACAAGAACTGCGCAAATTCTTGTGCCCATAGATATCCTTCCCTTCAGATGGAATAGAAAGGCATAGTGAAAATTAATAGATATGCAACCTGTTTTAATAGAGTCTTCAATAATTATGATGTGTGGCAGATAATGAATGGTGAAACAACATAGAAGTGAGTTCCTAATATGAATGGTGACATAATAGCCCAAATCTCTCTCCCTCAAACGATATCTTGGCTAGCTTTTGGACTCATAAATGCAATGCAGAGGAAACTATAAATGTTCTCAAATAGAAGGAAATTTCTAAATATATACATGTTTATATTTGTGTGGAATATCTCTGCAACAATATAAGAACTTGGTAACAGTGGTTGCTTATCAAAAGAACTGATTATATTTTCACTATTCAACTTTTTGTTTTCCATTTGAATTGTATGTGTTATACATTTATATCCCATTCATGAAGAGAAAAAATGAAATAAATTATCTAAATATATGAATATACCCTCTGAACCAGAAATTCCAGTACTAAAAAGTTAGTCTACAAATATACAAGTACAGCATTTTTTTATAGTTAAAAAAGAAGAAGCCAATCTAACATTCAACAATGGGATACTTATGGAATTAATTATGCATATTTATACTATGGAAAATACAATGTAACCTCAAAAATGAATGAAAATTTTGGAAATTGACTAAAACCAAAAGATTTTATTCTGAATAGTAGCTATATGAATAATTAAGTAAATGTAATCTTTGGCTCTGATCACAACTTGATTTAAAAAAAGATTAAAACATTATTTTGAGAACTAAAAACAGCTTTACTTCTTGACCTAGCAATCCCAGTACTGGGTATGTACTTTAAAAAGCACAAAGCACTCTATCAAAAAGACACAAGGATATACATGTTTATCACAGCACTATCTACAATAGTAAAAACATTGAACCAATCTAGTTGCCCACCAATGGTGGAATGCATAAGGAAAATGTTGTACATATACAGCATGGAATACTATGCAGCCATAAAAAAGAACAAAATCATGTCCTTTGCAGCCACATGGATGCAGCTAGAGACTATCATCCCAAGCTAACTATCACAGAAACAGAAAACTAAATACCATATATTCTCCTTAATAAGCAGGAACGAGACACTATATGCATGTGGGTACAAGGGTGGGAACAACAGGCATGGAAGCAATCCTAAAGGTGGAAGAGGGGATAAGGGTTGAAAACTACCCACTGGATACCATGTTCATTACCTGGGTGATGAGCTCAATAGAAGCCCAAGCCTCGCTATCATGCAATATTTCTATGTAACAAACCTGCTCATGTACCTCTGTATCAAAAAAAATTTTTTTTTAAGTAATCAAAAGAGAACTTCTTAGGAAAGGGAGATGTTGAAATGATTGCTTCCTAACCTCTTTCGATGTGGCTAGCTTCTGAAGAAGCCCAAGTCCATCTTGGAAGAATGTTAGAAGTGGTAACATTGGGTCTAGAGTTCATAGAAAGAAAGTACTTGAAAATTTTTAAAAAAGACAGCACAGAAGAGCATATGCAAATTATCACTACAATGATTCAGATACCATAGAATATCTCAGATTTAGGAACTTCTGGTCTGGCTCCTGGTTTGAGAGGATGCAAGTGCTACTATAGACCGTGCAGAAAGACCTAGAGCATCTGAATAAGATGGTTTGTGAAACAGAGCCAAGAAAGGGGAACAAAATACTTATAAACTAATTGCAATGTGTGATTAATAAACCTTAATTTGGAAATTTAAGATGAATTTTATCCGAAAGAATTCTTGGTTGACTGGTCTCTTAAGAAAAGTAGTCATCTCTTGGGAGGCTGAGAATAAGGGTCATAATTTGAAAACATACAAGGACTGATGAAAAAAAATTAACAGTGACCATAAGTATGACACCTTGGGAGGAAGAAGAAATGTCAAGAGACTTTTCAGCAACTTTCTATGTGACATGAATTGTAAAACTTACCCCATGCTTCACCTGTCAGAAAAAAATACAGTGAATATCTGTCATTTAAAATATATACACATTACTTTAAGGAAGTAAAAGACAGACTGTATGACTGAAAACGCAATGATATGACATTAAACTTAAATGGCACATGAATGCGTAATTGTTTGCCTCATCTGTAAGCTAAAATCTGCTCAAAATCACACTTTTGTTTAAAATAGCAATGGCAATTATATTGTTGACTCAGGAAAGTATTATGGTATGTCAGAAAGAACACCCGAATTGGTGTTTCCGAATTGGATCGGCATTTAGCTCTTTCACTCACCAATTTGCAGCCAGTGTTATTAACAGACATGAAAGGTCCAAAACGTGGTGCTCACTGAGGTTGGACTGGGGAGAAGGATGAGAGAAATATACCATGACGGACCTGGGAGTTAACATGGAAATTTGGTATGGAGAACCAGAAATAACCAAGATAACCAAATACTGGGATCCAGAGTAGTAAAGACACAGAATGATAAACCTGAGTCCTGCAAAAAACTGAGCACCTGGTGCTTTCAACAGGTTGACTGGGCACAGGCAGGTTGACTCTTTTTTTGACGAGTACCTCCGTGGTGCTGGTTGGTGTTTGCATAAATTTGGCAAAGGCACTTTACCTCTAGGAGCCTAGGTTTCTTTATCAGTAATCTTTAAATAACAATACATGATCAGAAATGATGTAGGTGAAAGGATTCTCACAAATTTAAGATAATAGTATTTTATTTACCACTACTATTCGGGGCAATTGCATTGCACTAGAACAAGAATCATATTTCTATTAGCAGCACTCAGCCCATGTTCATGTGCACACAGCAATTGTGAAAAACACTTTACAGCTGATTTTTAGCACTTCACATGGAAATTCACATGGAGGTGTCTTATTTCCTAAGGCTGTGCTTCATGAGGTCCTGAAAACTTTTCTAATCTTTATCCTATGATGAGAGTCCCTGGAGCTTATACCTATGGTAACTCCGTTGCTTATAATTTGACTTTTCTGTCCCAAGTCATTTTCACAAAACTAATTCAGAGAATTATGGTAGGTGAGACTTACTAGGATTCTCCTGTAGAAAACCCTGTGCAAATAAAGGTAAAGAACGCTTCTTCAAAATTGTCTGTGGTATGTACAACTATAAAATTATTCCACAATTTAGTTAGAAAATCAACAGTTCACTGGTTCATGCTCTGCATGCCTTTTACCAATGTATATGGGTAACTTTTAGCCTTTTTGTCTATTTATTAAATAATTATAGGTCATCTCCTTTTGTTCCTAGAGCATGTATATTATTTTAAACAAAACCACATAACTAAATGCCTGTATTGTGCTACAAATATATTTTTAAATCCTAAATCTAAATTACTGTGTTTTGATTGGGCATCTCTTAGCATATGTATAACATAGTAAGAAATATCTATGCTGGAAAAGTATATTACACCGTAGAATGTGCACTCATTTGAATGTCTGAAATCTGAATGAATGAACACGTTGAAGTCATCAAAATTTAGGTCAGTAAAAAGCAAGACTTTTATAGTGCTATAAATTCAGGAACAAACCACAGAGATTTATCATTGTAGCTGAGATGGTTAATTGCTTCCCAATTCCCACTCTCCCTTTATGCTCATTTTTATCTGGGCAGTTTGCCGCTCAGCTAAAAGCCTGTATTCCCCAGCCTCCCTTACTGTGTAGCAGTTCCTTGCTTGAAATCCTCTATAAAATGTAACAGAGGATGAACAAATACATATAAAAAAAATTATGTGTAAACTTACTTCTTTGTTAAAACAGCCTGGGAAGATGATGAATTTTGTCTTTTATCTAATCAGTCTCTATAACTTGATCTTTGGAGCATGGGGCAAGAGCACTTGGAAAAATAATCAAGTTGTCTAGCCTGAGCATATATGTACGTGTCCATTTCTTATCATTAGCCACAACCAAGAAGAGCAAGAGCAAACTAATCTGAAAGAGATCAGCAAGAGACTTAGTGAAGGTCTTCTGCTGCTACAACATACTTATAAGGTAAAAGACACTCATGCTCCTCTGAGACTAGAGAGAAGGTGTTAAGAAAGCATTATCAGTTTTTAAAAGGTTATTCTTGAGGTTCAGAAAAACTGTATCTTCTCCTGCCAATTCTGATCTAGGATCTCATTGCAGATATCAAAGTGCTTTTGTTAATATGGGTTCCCTAAAATTAGCTTCCCAAATCTTAGTTAAGTGTCTGCCTTTGGCCCCCTCCTGTAGGTAGCCCCCCAGGAATTGAAAGTACCCCAGTTCCTACTTTAGAACTCCTGTAGTCTAGAAAGACTCTAACTCGCTATGCAACTATACAAAGTGATAAAGTTGGAGTTTGGCTGTCCTTAAGTAAGTGATATTGCTTTTACTTTCACTGTACATTTTAGTCATAAAATTTGTATCTAAATATCAATCCAGGCCTCAACCTTAATGTTATCAAAATTCTATACTTATTTTTATAAATGAAGCAACTGAAGTACAAAAAGATAAAGGAATTTGTCAAAAGTCACTTTCCTATTTAGCCAAGAAAAGATCAGAACCCAGGTCTCTTGCCTCCTAAAAAGTACACATTTCTATAACTCATAGAAGAGTGTCACTTAAAGCTCTCACCAAAAGAAAAAAATATTGCAGAAATTTATTTAATATTGCCATCAGCAATGGTACTCAATGAGTATATCAATTAGAAATTGCTACAATAATGCTGTGTAACAAACTACTCAAGATTCAATGGCTTATAAAACAACAATCATTGATTCTCACAGACCTGCAAGTCAGCAGAATGGCTCTGCTTTAAGACCCTGGTGACCTGACTCAGGTGGGCAGCTTTGCTTCACCTCTCTCTCACCCATTTTCCCAGATCCAGTGAATTAACTGGAGGATGATCTTCTTGGGGTAATGACAGGCACAGCAGGGCAAGTAGAAACACATGACACCTTTTTAATGCATTCCATTGGCCAAAGTAAGTTACAAAGTCAATCCCAGCATCACTAGGATAATAAAATGTAATCACTCCACCCGAAGTGGGAGGGGGCACTGAAAAGCAATGTGGCAAAAGATGTGGAGGTACACTTTTTTTATTAAACAAGAGGGAATGGGGAGAGTGTCAAATGAAGACTTAGAAGAATAATCACTCTTCTATAATGTATTGGAAGAAATGGGTGTTTTTATACAGATGTATTATTTGCAATTAATGTCTATCATGGATGAAATTCACAACACATTGTTTCACACTCTAAAATTTCTTTAAGTGATTAATTTTCCTAGAGGGGCCAAGTATGATTCAAACCACAAATGTCTTTTAGGAGACAACTGATAACAAAGGCAAAGTACTTGATTGATGAAAATTGACTGCCAGCAATGTTTTTAAAAGGGTCTCATTTAAGAAGCAGATAAATGTTTATTACTTTTTTAAAAAGGATAAAATGGGTGAAGTTGAATGAATACCAAGGAATTTTAAAATATCAGTTAAGCAGCATAACTTAGCTATGTGTATGTGTGCACGTATTTATATAATAGACATTTTTTCATACTGTGCCATCTAATTGTTAATAAAGAATTTGACACTTTACCACTTTTTATAAAACACCAGACACAGGCCGGGCTCAGTGGCTCAGCCTGTAATCCCAGCACTTTGGGAGGCTGAGGTGAGTGGATTGCCTGAGGCCGCGGATTCGAGACCCGCCTGGGCAACTTGGCAAGACCTCATCTCTACAATAAATCAAAAATTAGCCAGGTGTGTAGTGCGCGCCTGTAGTTCCAGCTACTTGGAAGACTGAGGCGGAAGGATCGCCAGAGCCCAGCAGGTGGAGGTTGCGGTGGCCAAGAGCTGCCACTGCACTCCAGTCTGGGTGACAGAGTGAGACTCCAACTCAAAAAAAAAAAAAAAAAGACACCAGACACAAACACAATTCCTTCATAACACTTTAAGAAGACAATTCAATAGGGAAAAAGCAGAGAGGTTTTTCAAGTTTTTGTTTTGTCTTAGTTTCTGTTCGCGGTCAATATCATATGGGTAAGCTCACAGGGACAGTTCAATGTTGAGACTTACTTTCTATTTCAAAATAAACTGTTCTGTGTTGTAGCACTCCTAAAATTTTATAATGTAAAGGTCTTTTTAAAAATAATATCTAATTTAAATTGAAAAGTAGCATACTTGCTTCTACAGTCATAGCTGCTTGACAAACTGAGGTTGAGTAAATGTACAATCAAGTTGTCAAATATATGAATTTAATTTATTATTCAACTTTGTTGAGAAAATAATCTGTGATTCTCCTCTGGAATCAACTAGATCTTAATTTATAAACACTTGTTCAGAACATATTAATAAAAGAAAAAATGTCAAGTATGTTTTCAAAATTTAAGCAAAAATTTTTTGAGTACCTACTATGTGCAGAACAGATTTATTTTTTGTTTTTTTATTTTAAAGTGGAGTACAATTCAGGATCAAGTATACAAATGTTCATTGTGCAGCTACCCTTGTCTTAATTTATAAACAGACCATATTAATAAAAGAAAAAATATCAAGTATGTTTTCAAAATTTGAGCAAAAAAATTTTTAATTAAAAAAATAAAACTTAATTCTGCTCTCTTCTTTGTTGTTAGGTAAGATAACACATATATAAGGAAATTAATGTTAAATTGTTTGTTTTTGATGTTTCAATTGTATCAACTGATTTTTTTGTTTATTTAATTACAAAATCATAATGTCAACTTTTTATTTTATGGAGACCTAACAGTGGAAATAAAGGCTTAATAACCCTCAGCTATAGAGTTCTTTTTAATTGTTATCCTCTTTAGTTATAACTTTGATATAATTGTTTGTAGTCTTTTATCGATACATATCTTTATAAAGCAGATATAACATTGTATATAATATTAGCTATCATTGCTTTTGAAGTCTAAATTTTTAATGCAAATATTTCCATGTTATTAAAAACTTTTGTAAGTCATATATTAATGGTACATAATTGTTCACTAAACACATTTACCAAATCCTATATGTAATCCTTAGTTATTAAACTTATTAGGCAACTTCCATTTTAAGTCATGTATGATACTGTGATGTATGTATGTTCATATATCATCGATTTGGGCATTTCAGATTATTTTATTAGACTCAAATTACAGCAGCAAAATTATTGAGCCAAATGATAGAAAAATTTTTCGATATTTTGTTTAACTTTCCAAATTACTTTTATAATAGATGATTCTCCCACTAGCTTTACATTTGGATGACAGCCTCACTTTCACCCCACAGTATTTAGCTTGATCTTATTTTAAAGGAGACTTTACCAATTTATAAGATGAAAAACAGTGTCTTTCATCTCCCTTTGTATGAAATCACAGCATGATGTTCTGTTTACTGGTTTTCTTTTTTAGGTAGCTGAACTCCTCAGATGGAGAGCAAGAGTCACCATAGAGCCAACTGTAATGGTTAATTTTGTGTATCAACTCTGCTAAGCCACTATACAGATATTTGTTCAAACATTATTCTAAATGTTTCTGTGAGATTTTCATGAGATTCTCACTTAAACCAATAGATGGAGTAATGCGGATATGGATGGACTGCTTCCAATAACTTGAAGACCTTAACAGAAAAAAAAAAAAAAAAAAAGATGTTCCTCAAGGAAGTGAGAATTCTGACAACAAACTGCCTTTGGACCCAAACTGCAACAACTCTTCCATATATTTCTGAGCTACTCTGTAGAATTTGAAATTTCCAGTCTTCACATTTGAGTGGGTTAATTCCTTAAAATAAATCCATCTATCTATCTATCTATCTATCTATTTATTCTGTTTCTTTGGAGAGTCCAGACTAATGTTCTAATAAAGTTTGAGAGTCATGTCATGAACCCTCACTAGTAGATAGTCACATTTTTGTAAATATGCAAAAGATATTCATATACCATTAGTTAAGACTGCTGTCTCCTATCTCATTTTCATTCCAACATATATAATTCACAGTAATATCTAAGTATAGTTATTATTAGCTGTACCTGTGTAGAAATGACTTCTGTGAATACTCCTATAGTAAATTCATCCTGCATCACGACATGAAGGAGGTCATAGTGCATTATTAAAATGTTCTATACTGCCCAGAACTGAGAGTAAGGAAGAAGTAGTCTTAAATGCACAAAGCCAAAAAGCAATGTGTAAAAGATGGTTCCATTTGTCAAATGTGTAAAATTTTAAAAGGATAATATGTTTCTCATTGATCCCTAGACAAAATGGAAGTTCTCTGCCTTTAGGAATATACTAAAAAACTCAAAATAGATCATTTCAAATACAATATACTTTTAATCTTTTTTGATGCAAATCTTTAAAAATTGATTTAAGATGTCCTGTAATAACACATTGTAGCAGTATTAAAAGCTTGGCAAGAGGGGCATCAGCAAGATGCTATAATAGAATATTTCCCATTATCACTCCCCTCACAAGAATACAATTAGAAACCATTCAAATACAAGAATACCACCCTGATAAGAAAAAGGGAATTTTAATTGGACATCAACCCACTCCAGTCTCACACCATGGGAACCATTGGGAGTGCTAGGAGGGCAGAGTGAATTAGTGACAGAGTGGGGCACTGATTATAGCAACTGGCATGCAGATCTTGGTGGCTGCTCCTGCTCCAATTAGCAGAGGTGCTGTATTGAAGAGATTAGCCAATGCCATGGCACTGCAGGAGGCACAATCCCTGGCAAGATTTTCCGCAAGGCCCAAGTACTCATGTGGAGGTCAGGATGAAAGCCCAGTGCCTGCTTTCCTCAAGCTGGAAAACAATGATTGACCAATATAGTTCCAGGGAAGCATTTTGGTTCTAATGCTCGCTATAATCCTTCCTAGACTGAGGGGAAAAGAATGTCAGGGCAGTGATTTAGTTCCAGAGCAGCATTCAAGTTCCTGTGTTCACTATGTTTTCTCCAGGCAAGAAAAAAACAACAACAAGGGAATGAATTGTTTCTAGTGCAGTGTTTCAGTTCCAGCGTTCACTGTAAGTCCATATAAGCCCACCTCAGAATAGGAAGCAACAATAGGTCAAGGTTTAAGTTCACATACTAAGAAGTAAAGATTAAGTAGGGAAATTACAGTTAAATAATGTAAAGCATATTTCAAAACAGTCAAAAGAATTGCAATGCTTCCAACACAAAGAAAAGATAAACATTTGAGGTAATATATATTCCAACTGTCTTGATTTTATTACACATTGTATTTAGGTATCAAATTATTACATGTGTACCCCCCCAAAATTATCACCCCTCTATTTAAAAAAATAAATAAATATTTTTTTACAAAAAAGAAATAATGATCTAACACTACCAAAGAACACATGCAAAAAGTGGAAGAGGTGGCTGTCTCCTCATACATGCAGGCATCAACATAAAGATGCAAGGGCTGTGCAAACTCAGGAAAATATGACACCACCAAAAAAAAAAACCAAAAAGGTCTCCATCAATGGACTCAAATGAATAAAAGATCTATGAAATTTGTGACAGAGAACTCAGAATAATTCATTTAAAGAAGCTCAGAAATCACCAAAAATATATATATATATGGATAGAAAACTAAATAAAATTTGGAAAATAGGATCTATCTTGAAGTCTTCAGAGTTGTTTTCTACTTGGACTTTTTGTTTTCTACATTTCTATTTTACAGTGATAGGTGATTTAAGTTTCTTTCTAACTAAAAATCTATGGTCCTTAGGTACTTTTATAGTTAATGTAGGTGCAAACCTCTGGCCTCTATTGCTGTGGACCCTATAGTAGCCTCAAACACATCAGTAGAGGCAGAAAGAAGAGCTACAGGTATATAGAATTAACAAAACAATTTCAAATATAGCTGCTTCTCCTTCCATTTTAAAAGAAGTTGTTCATAGAGAACTGAACTGAGGAGATTTTGACTTTGGAGACCTCTTTATATATTCATGTGAAAGCTTTTACCTCTAAGAAACCAAAAGCCTTCAAAATTATGTCTCAAAAAAACCTCTTTATATGGTATCCACTGTATAATGGACTCAGATACATGAATAAAACATCTTAATTTTCAAAAAACAAAGGAATCCTAGAATTTAAAAATGCGATAAAACAACTTATTAGAAAACTTAACAGCAGACTCAATCAAATAGAAGATATAATTAGTGATCTAATGAGCTTGAAGAGAGAGCATATGAAAATATACAATCAGAGAAACAAAAAGAGGAAATAATAAATAAGAGTGATGAAGTCCTTCAAAAATTATAGCACATCAGGAAATGAAAAAACATCTGCATAATTGAAATACCCAAAGGAGATAAGAGATGAAAAGAGCTAGAAAGCATATTTAAGGAAATAATGGCTGCAAATTTCCAGAATCTTGAGAAACATAACAGCATCCAGGTACAGGAAGCTCAAAAGCCCCAAAACAAATTTAACCCAAAAAGCAGGTTCCCAGGGTGTATATAATCAAATTAAAAAAAATAAAAAACAAAGAAAAAAGCAGTAAGAGGAAAGAAATATATCACATTAAAAGTAACTACAATATGATGTTCATATTTATAGGCAGAAACCCATCAGGCTAGGAGAGATTGGGATGCTATATTTAAGTGCTAAAGGAAAAAAAATGCCAATTAAGAATACTGTACCTAGCAAAACTATCTTTCAAACATGAGGCAGACATCAAGATTTCCTGGGCAAACAAAAGCTGAGTGAATTTGCCAACACTAGACCTAACTTACAAGAAACGCTAAAGAGAATTCTTCAAACCAAAAAAAATTAACACTAACACATAACAAGAAAAATGCCTTTTCAGCACACTTGAGTGCCTTGTAGATCCTAGCAAACAGCCCCATAACAAAGTGGGCAAAAGATATGAATAGACACTTCTCAAAAGAAGACATACAAGCAGCCAACAGATATATGAAAAAATGCTCAGCCTCACTACTCATCAAAGAAATGCAAATTAAAACAACACTGAGATACCACCTAACTCCAGTCAGGATGGCCATCATCAACAACTCA
>CAUYQG010278959.1:0-15644 GCA_963574415.1 Tarsius wallacei
GATTAATGGTAGTCAATATCTGTCTGGGGACGGGAAGACACCTCTTGTCAACAAGGGTACCTGAACGAAGCATATTTGTATACCTAATCCTTGACTGTACCCCACAATATCATAATAAAAAATACTGATTATAAAAAAAAAAGAAAAATACTAGACAGTGAATGTTACTTCAACCCGAAAGACACTCTAGGAATCTTCCCAGGGAGCTGACAGGAGGCGTCCCCTTCACATAGAGCAAAGAACAGACACACCTGATGAACCAGGGTATTACCTCTATCCCCCACGTGCTTCTTCACCCACTGGGCAGCTGCAGCGACACTCTCTGTCTTGGTGACATCCAGGGTCACCATCTCCAGCTTGCCTGATGTCTGGCCCCTCAGCTGCTTGGCCCCTTTCTCTGTCAGACATGCAGCCAGCACCCTCAAGCCTTGCGCATCTAGCAGTCTGGCCAGCAGGTACCCAAAACCTGAGTCACAGCCTGTGATGAACACATATTTGTCTGGGAAATGGCTCACCACCTGCCTCTTCCAGTACCAGCGCACAAGGTAGCACAGGCCCAGGAGGGCCGCCAGGTAGAGCCACATGGCTTTGCAGAGGACAGACACACACAAGCCAGTGCGAAATGAGAGTCTGACTCCTGTTCAGAGAGGGGAACTTAAGTGCACAGAGGGCTGCAGTGGCAGCTAAGCCTCCAAGTTCTGTGGCGTGGAGTCCTCACCTCCTTCCTGATCACTGTCTTTCTGCAACAGTTTTTATACTGGCCCCTCCTTTCTCCTCTTTGAACTGATTATGCAAGTATGCATAATGCTTGAAAATTCTACATCCCACCCAGTAGAACATATCACCACTCAGCAAAATTCCCCTTGCCCCCAGTTTCTCTCTGCCTTGCTATGTACAAACAGGTGTCCAGGCAGGTGCACACACAGGTGTCCCCCCACACACACAATAGCACACACCACTGTGATCTAAGTACAAGGGTCAATATCTCCTATACCAGCACTCCTGGAGGATGGTCTTCCTGAACAGAGAAAGATCTTTCTGGGAAGCTACACTGTGTTTGGAGACACATTAGATTGAAATCTCTCTCTTGCTCTTTGTTTCCTCATCTGGCTCAGCACTCAGAATCACTCCACAAAAGAGCAGGTCTCTGTCAGGCCCTCTAGGATTAGAAAAAACAGGCAAAGAAGTAGACAAGTTATGTTTCCTCCTGCTATTGTAGTTGTCTGCCCGAAAGGAGGACAGGCTTCGGAAGGAAAGTCTGAACCCAGAGACAAAGATAGAAGAAAGAAGGGAATGGGGGCTGGGAACCCACAGGAAGGAAAATTCCAGAGAAGGAAATGGAAAGATTCACAGAAAGCACATGAAACAGTGTTCACACTCATACCCCCCAGTCCTGGTCCAGGGTCCATTGCTCTCTGCCCTTCCCTGCCTTGGTCACTCATCCGTTGCCCTCTGCCCTTCCCTGCCTGGTCACACATCCAGAACCTTCTCAGTGACCAGAGAGTCTCCTTCAGCCAAGAATCCCCAAGGACCAAGTGCAGAGACATTTCCCAATCCCCACACCTACTGCTTCTCTCCTGTTTTCCTGAGAGTAATGGGACCCTTTCCTAGGGAGGCAGGTGTTTCCCAGTCTACTCCAGAGTCTGGTGCAGTCAATCTCAGAAAATACCAGAGAGGACAGCCAGAGGTGACACTCCCTCACCTAGACCCCAGGCAGGACTTCTGCTAGGAGACTCCATACCTCCCTTCCAGTCTTTGACTACCAAAATGTGGGACTGAGACACAAGTGTCTATCAGCAAAGTTTATTAATTCACTTTCAGGGTATTATTGAACCAAACTTGGTCCTCTCTCTCAGGACTGGAAACTCAAACACTGACATTGGGATAGCAGTGAAAGGAGGTGAGACACGTGGTGCAGGGTGCCAAGCAAGGAGAATGGATCACTCAGGGTTAAGACCAAAGCTCCCTGATGGCTCACAGTAAGCAACCTGAATGGACGTAGAGTCTATAATTCTGAGCGATCTATCACAGAAACAAGGAACTGAGTATCACATGTTCTCACTCATAAGCAGACCTTGTACAATTATCATAATACTATAACAAAAAGATTGGCAGTAGCAGGAAACTGCCAGTGGGGGGGGTGATGTGGGATTGGCAGTAGTGGGAATCTGCTGGGGCAGGGGGCGTGGTGGCACACCTCATCAGCAAGGGTACCTGCATAGTGAACATTTATGTACCTAACCCTGAATTGCACCCCACATCTTTAAAATAAAAAAATTGGCTGGGCTCAGTGGCTCAGCCTGTAATCCCGTGCTTTGGGAGGCCGAGGTGAGTGAATTGCCTGAGACCGCAGGTTCGAGACCCACCTGGGCAACTTGGCGAAACCTCATCTCTACAATAAATCAAAAAAATTAGCCAGGCATGGTAACGCGCGCCTGTAGTTCCAGCTACTTGGAAGGCTGAGGCAGAAGGATCGCCGGAGCCCAGCAGGTCAAGGCTATGGTGGCTGGGAGCGGCCACTGCACTCCAGTCTGGGCGACAGAGTGAGACTCCAACTCAAAAAAAAAATAAAAAATAAAAAAATTAAATGAAATTAAAAAATTGAAAGTGAGATCATTCACAGAAAGAAGGGGGGGGAAAAGAGTTTTAAAGGTGGGAGAGAGAGGCTGTAGGCAAAGCCTTACATCAAGCCATGCGGAATATGCCCTGCTTTACCTAAGAAGGCAGGACACCTCCAAGTAGGACCCACAGGATATAGGTGGATTCAGAATGTTCTCATTTTCAATTGTGAAAGAAGCAAAGCTTTATCTAAACCCCCAGGATGTTAGCTCTGGTTCATAGGCGTGATCTCTTTCAGGATCGATAGGAAGAAATTTAGAACAAAGAAAATGGTATTAGTTCAACCTTCCATACCCCTTATATGAGTTCCATGTGCCAGAGGACCCCTTTGGTGAGGGTCGGGGTTTCTGAAAAACAACCCAGGGACATATGTTAGGAAGTTAACTTTGGTGTTTACTGGGAACCCAGTGTTGTTGTGACTCTAACTTGCTTGGCTGTTCTTTTAAATTACTATTTCTTTCTTCCTCCTCAAGTTGCTCATTTACAACTCAGGGCTGGCTAGGTGACTGGAATTTTCTTAGAAGGAACTCAAGATTGATTTAATGCTTGCAGGGGTGGAGGGAGTGAGAAAAGGGAACAGATTCCTAATAGAAGTCTCTGCCACTCAAGTGTCTGTCTGGGAAAAACAGGAGCCATAGACACAGCTGTGGCTGCTGCCCAAAGAGGTTTTAGGAATTTAGCATTTATACACTTCTTGCAAATGAGGGAAGAGGGTCAAGTAGGCAGTGCATTTAATGGTTACATTCCTGTAAGACTTTAAGTAGTGCCCTTTAAATCTACATTTTTCATAGGCTAAAGTGAATTTTTGAAGACAACCAAGGAATAAGGGAAGAATGAATCATGCTGACATCTCTGGGTAGGTAGAAGAATGAGTCCTGACTTTCTTCTGCACCTGGAAAGATAAGATCTTAATCAATGTTATCAGTATGGTTGGAACAATGAGTTTTAGAATGTAGACTTGGGTTGTAGACCTAAAGTTATCATTGACATGTCCTGTTTGGAAAACCAGCAAAGAACTAACTAATGAATGATCTGTAGGCAGCCCTGTGTAAGTGCCTGCGGGCCTTTCCCTTTCCCTGGGGACCTGATCGTTGCACCATGTAGAAAACAACTATTCATTTGTAAGAAAATGTTGCACAACTCACACGTTGGTCTTAAATTTGGGAGTCACGAGATTTTTCAATTTTCCTTTACACTTTACACTTTCTGCACTCAATGGCCCAACGGTGATAAAAACCATTTACTCCCAGGAATAAATAACTTGGCCAGGCTTCAGGGCTGTACTTCTGAGCTCCTGGGTGCTCCAGCAGATGTGCACACCCTGGTGTCGCCCTTCCCGCTCTCCTCAGGGATGGCTGCTGGGATCAGCTCAGCCACCAGGTAAACATGCTCCCCAGTGTCATGGTGACCCTACGCACAACTATTTCTCCATCCAGCATAGATTTTCTGGAGATGGACAGAAGTGGGAGAGAAAAAGCAAAGCTGAACTGTAAAAGCAGAAGTGGGGTTCGTCACACAACCTGTTTCCAGCCCCACAGGTGAGGAACCTCTATTAAGCCTGGGGTGGTGGTTCCAGAAAGGAAGAGCGATCTGTACCCTGCATGGACTACAGATCAGGATTTGAAGGGGAAGAGACCTAAGCCAGAAACACCATTACCCTGTGTTCCCCAGGAGGACCAGGACCGCTAAGAGAAGGAGTGAAGGAAGCTTCTGTGGCTCCCAAAGGCTCTCTGGGATAGGGCTCCAGACTCTGTGCAAACCCATCAGTCTGGACCAGGCTCCCTCTCTGAGGAAAGAAGTTAGGAAGAAGGAGAATGATGGACTTTGTAAAAGGCCTAGGGGAGGGCAATGGACTGGTTTACAATGGATTTTTTTATGGCCACCATTTTTTGTGGCAGCAAAATTGAACCCCTTGACTCTCAGGCCATGATGAGGTGGGAATGTTCAACTTCCGTGCAGCTCCAAGCTCAGTGGAGGTCAGCATGGAAGGTCAGGGGTTTGTACCCCAACAGCTGTCTCACACTCATGAGAGGATTCCTGGGAATTGAGTCAAACCTCCTAAACACCTATCACAGTGGGATATACATTAAAATAGCAAACTTTGTCCTGATAGCATGGCTCATGTTTATAATCCCAGCACATTTTGAGGCTAAAGTGAGATAATTTCTTGAGGCCAAGAGTTCCAGACCAGCCTAGGAAACATAGTAAGATCCCATCTCTACAAAAAATAAAAAAATTAGCAGGGCAAAGTGATACATACCTGATGCCTCGGCTACTTTGGAGGCTGAAGCAGGAGGATCATCCCAGGAGTTGGAGGCTGTGGTAAGTGATAATTGCACCACTGCACTCCAGCCTCCAAGTAAACAAAGGTAGACAAAATATATACATTTTTGGAAACATGAAACTCCCAACATTGAATCAGGAATAAATAGAAACCCTGAACATACCAATAACAAGTAATGAGATTGAAGCAGTATTAAAAGTCCCCTAAAAAAAAAAAAAGAAAGAAAATTCAAGACCTGACAGACTCACAGCCAATTTCTACCAGATTTTCAAAGAAGAATTGGTACCAATTTTACTGACTTTATTCCATAAAATTGAAGAGGAGGGCTTTCTCCCTAACTCATTCTATGAAGCTACTATCAACCTTATACCAAAGTAAGGAAATGACATAACAAGAAAAGAAAAACTACAAATCAATATCACTGATGAACATAAATGCAACAGTCCTCAACAAAATAATAGCAAACTGAATTCAACAATACATTTTTTTAAAATCCACCAAGATCAAGTGGGTTTTATTCCAGGAATGCAAGGATGGTTCAACAAAAGCAAGTCCACTACATGAATGGAATTGAAAACAAAAATAATATGATCATTTCAATAGATGCAGAAAAAGCATTTTATAAAATCCAGCATCCCTTCATGGTTTTAAAGAAAACCTTCTGCAAAATAGGCAAAGAAGGAATAGTCCTCAAAATAATAAAAGCCATAGATAACAAATCCATAGCCACTGTCATCCTGAACAGGTAAATGTTGAACACATTTCCCTTCAGAACTGGAACAAGGCAAGGAAGCCCACTTTTACCACTCCTATTCAGCATAGTACTAGAAGTCCTAGCCAGAGCAATCAGGCAAGAGAAAGAAATAAAGGATATTCAACAAATAGTGTTGGGAAAACTAGATAGCTACATGCAAAAAAAGGAAACTTGACTCTATCTCTTATGATATACAAATATTAACTCAAGATGTATCAAAGACTTAAATGTCAGGCCTGAAACCATAAAAATCTTAGAAGAAACCTTAGGAAAAACTCCTGTGGACATTAGCCTAGGCAAAGAATGTGTGGCTAAAACACCAAGTTGCAAATGCAACAACAAAATAATAAGTGGGACTTAATTAAACTAAACTTCTGCATCTTCATCTGGGCACTTCATAAAGGACCTGAAGCTGTTTCTGCTGTCCAGGTGAAGAAAGTTAGGCACAAGTACTTGCCAAAGGTAATCACATAGGCAGTAATTGGAGAAGGTCCTAGGAGATCTGCAGAGAGAATGCCAGGACACCCAGAAACTGGGAAATACCAGTTTACATCCTCAGATTTAAAGTGACTGTCAATCTTCTCATCGAACTCAGTGAGACAGATGCCCCTCCCCTACACTGGAACAGGCACAGACACATCAGATCTGAGTGGGAGACTCAACAACAGTAGCAGCAGAAGAGTTGGGTGAGTCTGGATCTGATCCATCCTCCTCCCACAGTAGTCCATGGGGCATCTGACCCATGCTGAGAGGGAACTGCCTGGAGACTGGAGCCATTTCACAACATGGCAGTGGCAGCCAAAAGGGACCTGGAGTTACAGAAACAACCATAGAGTAAGTTATTTTGTTTGTTTATTTGTTTGACTGTTGCTTTTTGTTTTAGTCTTTGGATTTTTTTATTCTCTCTTTCTTTCTGTTTTTGTTTACATTTTCATACTTTGTTTCTGTTATTTTAATGTTTGGGGGTCTTTTTTTAGATTTTCTGTTTGCCTATGGGTATTTTTGAGGGCTAGTACATCAACAGAGGTTTTGTTTGTTTGTATGATTGTCTGTAGGTTTGGGTTTTTGTTTTTTTTTTCAGTCTTTGTTTCTCTGTTTATTTATTAGTTGGTATGACTGCTTTCCCTCTTCCTCTCTCTCTCTCTCTCTCTCTCTCTCTCTCTCTCTCTCTCTCTCCACCTTCCTTTCATCTTTCTCCTTCCTTTTTCCATTCTTTTCCTTTTTCTTATCTCATTTTCCTTTCTGGGGCAAACATACAACCCCACTGCATGGGCATTCCAGGGGTCCACACATGTCTCAGTGGATACTGGAATCTAAAGATAGCTTCTGAATCACAGCTCCCACCCTAATTAAATCCCCAAACTACAAAAAACAAAAGCCTCCACCTCCAGTTCAGCTTCAGAATTGGACAAAGTCGGAGGATCTACATAGGGAAGAATAGGAGATTGAGTAAACTTAAGTAAAAACTATCCCCCTATCACTGAACAACAGAATTAAAGAAGAGGATAAAAAAAGAGGGGGAGAGGAAAACCTACACAAATGAAGAAAAGAAAAGCCAAAGGAAGAATATGGGTGTCATACAGACCCCTGGAAGGCCAACAACTGAGAATGCAGACTTCAGAACACAAACAATGGAGAACCCCCAGAACAACTGGTCTCAAACCACAAATCCAGATATCAAGATATTAATAGAGATAATTTAAAAAGTGAGTAGAGACAAGAGGAAAGAATGAAGGAGTTGATAACTGATAACAGCAATAAATAAAACAGTGAATGAAATACATAACAAACTGATAAGCATGGAAAGTAGAATAAATAAAGCATAAGAATGAATCTCAGAGCTTGAGGACCAAAATATAGAACTAACCAAAACTGTTAAAAACATAGGAAAAAAGCTTTAAAAGACAAAACAAAGCCTCCAAGAGATCAGCAGTTATTCCAAGAGGCCAAACCTAAGATTAATTGGAATCCCTGAGGCAGATAGAGAGACAGAGACCACCCTGGAACAAGCATTCCATGAAATTATCCAAGAAAACATCCCTCATCTTATCAATGATGTGACCATTCAAACACAAGAGATTCAGAGAACCCCTGCAAGACAACAAATGAGAAGACCAACTCCTAGACACATAGTAATTTGCTTGTACAAAGTAGGTATAAAAGAAAAAATCTTAAAGGCAGCAAGAGAGAAAGGTCAGACTACCTACCAAGGAAAACCAATTAGAATAGAAGCAGACTTATCTACAGTAACACTTCAGGTTAGGAGAGATTGGAGTCCAATCTTCAAAGTTCTCAAAGATAAACAATTTTAACCAAGAATTACCTACCCTTGACTGGGTGCAGTGGCTCACGCCTATAATCCCAACACTTTGGGAGGCCAAGTGAGAGGACTGCCTGAGCCAACGGGTTCAAGACCAGCCTGGACAACTTGGTGAGGCCTCATCTCTACAATAAATTTTAAAAAATCAGTCAGGCATGGTGGCACATGCCTGTAGTTCCAGCTACTTGGAAGGCTGAGGTGGAAGGATAGGCTGAGCCAAGCAGATCGAGGCAGCAGTGGCTGTGAGTGTGCCCCTGCACTCCAGCCTGGGCAACAGAGTGAGACTCCAACTCAAAAAAAACACACACAAAAACAAAAAAGAATTACCTACCCAGCTAAGCTAAGTTTCATCAGTGATGGAGAGCTAAAAACCTTCCCAGACATTCAATCCCTAAGAGTTTATGCTGCCTCCAGACCAACTCTACAAGAAACACTTAAGAAAGTATTAAACACAGATGAAAGAAAAAAAAGAAAGACAACGCTCTTGCCAAGAAGGCAGAAAAAGATTGAAAACACATATAAATCAACCCCCAAATCAAAAGGACAACAAACAAATAAACAAGCAGCAGCAGCAATAACAAACTCTATAAGAATCTCATGACAGGGATAAACGCTCACATCTCAATAATTAGCCTGAATGTGAATGGACTATATGCACCACTGAAAAGACATACAATGGCAAATTGTATAAAATATCATGATGCAACAATATGTTATCTCCAAGAGATTCATCTCACCAGAAAGGACACTCACAGACTCAAAGTAAGAGAATGGAAAACAAGTGTTCAGATGAACAGAACACAAAAGAAAGCAAGAGTTGTGATCATAATTTCAGACAAAATACCCTTTAAGCTAATAAAAATTTTAAAAGATATGGACGGTCACTACATAATGATCAAAGGTTTAATCCATCAACAAGAAATATCCATTCTAAACATATATGCACCAACTTTCATAAAGCAGCTTCTAGATAAACTAAAAAAAAAATGACTTTAACACTATCATAGCTGGGAACTTAAATACCCCACTAACAACCCTAGACAGGTCATCAAGACAAAAAAATCAACAAGGAAATCCGGAACCTCAATGTGATGCTTGACCAAATGGACATAACTGATATCTACAGAACACTCCACCCAATAACCACAGAATATACATTCTACTCATCACCACATGGAACGTACTCTAAGATCAACCACATCCTCAGTCATACATTAAGCCATAAATCAAGCATAAACAAATTTCATAAGATTAAAATCCAGTCATGCACCTTCTCAGACTACAGTGGAATAAAAATAAATATCAACACCAATAAAGTTCCCCCAAACCCACAAAGACATGGACACTAAACAGCATGATGCTGAACAACTCCTAGGTCAACACAGAAATCAAAACAGAAATTAAATGCTTCCTGGAAACAAATGAAAATGAAGAAACATCTTACCAAAATCTCTGGGATGCCAAAAAAGCAGTCCTAAGAGGGGAATCCATATCTCTACAAACACACATGAAGAAAATGGAAAGATCACAAGTCGACAGCCTAACAAATCACCTAAGGGAGTGGGAAAGCAAGACCACTAAAACCCTAACTTCAGCAGAAGAATCCAGATCACCAAAATAAAAGCCCAAATTCAGGACATAGAAGACAAAAATATAATACAAAAAAAATCAATGAAACCAAAAACTGGTTCTTTGAAAGGATAAACAAGATCGATGGATCCCTAGCTAGACTGACCAAGAAAAAGAGAGAAAAATCCCAAATAAACATAATCATAAATGCAAAAGATCAATTCACAACTGACCCCGAAGAAATACAAAGGATTATCAGAGATTACTATGTAACTTGTATGGAAACAAACTGGAAAACCTAAATGAAATGGAGTACTTTCTGACATCACACAACCTCCCCAGGTTGAAACAAGAAGAAATCGAGACTCTAAATAGACCAATAACAATCCAGAAAATCGACTATGTCATAAGAAAACCACCTACCAAAAAAAGCCCTGGACCAGATGACTTTCCAGCAGAATTCTACAAAACATACAATGAGAAGCTGTTACCAATCCTGTCGAAAGTATTCCAGGCAATCAAGAAAGATGGAACTCTCCCCAAATCATTTTATGAAGCTAACATCACATTGATACTCAAACCGGATAAAGATCTACAGGCCAATAGCCTTGATGAGCATAGATGCTAAAATTCTCAGCAAGATTCTAGCAAACCAGATCTAACAACATATCTCAAAAATCATCATCCATGACCAAGTAGGCTTCCTCCACGGGATGCAGGACTGGTTCAACATCTGCAAGACCATAAACGTAATTAAATACATCAACAGATGTAAAGACAAAAACCACATGGCTATATCATTAGATGTGGAAAAAGTTTTCGACAAAATCCAGCACCTCTTCTTGATAAAAACCCTTGAACATCTAGGCCTAGATGGAACATACCTCACAATCGGTAGAGCCATCTACAAGAAAACCACAGTCAACATACGACTAAACAGACAGAAAATTAGAACCATTTCCCCTGAAAACCAGAACAAGACAAGGATGCCCACTCTCACCCCTCCTGTTCAATATAGTATTGGAAGTCCTAGCTAGAGCAATCAGACAAGAGAAGGAAATCAGGGGTATCCAAATAGGAAAAGAGGAAGTTAAGTTATCCTTCTCTGCAGATGACATGACTCTATACCACAAAAGCCTAAGAGAATCTGTCAAAAACCTCCTTGCACTGATAAAGGGCTTTGGCAAAGTCTCAGGGTATAAAATAAATGTGCAAAAGACAGTCGCATTCCTATATACCAACAATAAGCAAACAGAAACCCAAATAAAAAGCATAATCCATTCACAATAGCAACAACAAAAAAATGAAACACCTCAACATCTTCCTAACCAGAGAAGTGAAAAACCTTTACAACGAAAACTCAAAACACTGCTCAAAGAAATCAAAGATGACACAAACAAATGGAAAAATATTCCATGCTCATGGATTGGAAGAATCAACATTGTTAAGATGTCCACCCTACCCAAGGCAATCTACAGATTTAATGCAATACCCATTAAATTATCAGCAGTATTCTTCTCAGACCTGGAAACAACAATACAGGAATTCATATGGAAACATAAATGACCACGAATTGCAAAAACAATCCTCAGCAAAAACAAAACAAAACAAAGCAGGAGGCATCATGCTCCCAGACTTTAAACTTTATTATAAAGCTACAATAATCAAAATAGCCTGGTATTGGTACAAGAACAGGCATATAGACTAATGAAACAGGATAGAGATTCCAGAAACAAAACCTCAATTTCTCAACCAACTAATCTTTTACAAAGCCTCCACACCAACCACTGGGGAAAGGCGAACCTATTCAGTAAATGGTGCTGGGGAAACTGGCTGACCACATGCAGAAGATTAAAATAAGACCTCTAGCTATCACCATGCACAAAAATCAACTCTAAATGGATCAAAGACCTGTATGCAAAACTTTAAACTATAAGAACCTTAGAACATGCAGGAGACACCCTTATGGAAATTGGAACTGGTAACCAATTCCTGATCTAAACCCCAAAGTGCCCAGGCCATACGAGATAAGATAGACAAGTGGGACTTCATCAAACTGACAAGTTTCTGCAAAGCCAAAACAACCATTGAGAGAGTGGGGAGACAGCACACAGACTGGGAAAAATATTTGCCAACTGTATATCTGGCAAAGGCCTAACATCTAGGATCTACAAGAATCTCAAATGTGCCAAAAAGAAAAAAAAAGCCCCATTATATAGTGGGCAAAAGATATGAATAGACACTTCTCAAAAGACAGTTCTCAAAAGAAGACGTACGAGCAGTCAACAGATACATGAAAAAACACTCAACCTCACTAGTCATCAAAGAAATGCAAATTAAAACCACACTGAGATAACAGCCAACTCCAGTCAGGATGGTCATCATCGATAACTCAAAAAACAACAGATGCTAGAGAGGATGCGAGGGAAAGGGAACACTTCTACGCTATTGGTGGGAGTGTAAACTAGTACAGCCTCTGTGGAAAATAGTTTGGCAATCCCTAAAAAATCTAAAAATCGACCTTCCCTATGACTCCACAATCCCCCTACTGGGTATATACCTGGAAGAACTCAAATCACTCTATGAAAAAGATACCTGCACATGCATGTTTATTGCAGCATTATTCACAATAGCAAAAATATGGAATCAACTGTGCTGCCCATTGAAAGAGGACTGGATAAAAAAAATGTGGTATGTATACATGCAGCCATAAAGAAGGACAAAATTATGAACTTCACAGCAACTTGGATAAACTTAGAGGCTATAATACTAAGTGATCTATCACAGAAACAAAGAAGTGAGTGTACCACATGTTCTCACTCATAAGTGGACCTTGAACAATTATCATGATACTATAAGAAGGGGATTGGCAGTAGTGGGAAACTTCCAGGGGAAGGTGTTTGAATTGGCAGTAGTGGGAGTCTGCCAGGGGAAGGGAGCACACCTCATCAACGAGGGTACCTGTATAATGAGTGTTTGTATACCTAATCTTGAATTGTGCCCCACATCTTTAAAATAAAAATTTTAAAAATAAAAAAATTAAAATTAAATGAAAAACTTCTGTACATCAAAAGACATAATCAACAGAGCAAATAGGCAGCCTACACAATAGGAGAATATATTTGCAAACTATGCATGTGACAAAGGACTAATATCCACAATCTTCAAAGACCTCAAACAAATCAGCAAGCATAAAGCAAATGACCCCATTAGAAAGTAGTGGAAAGTGTGCAAATGACACGAAGAGACATCTCTCAAGAGAGGATATACATATAGCCAACAAACATATGAAAAAATGCTCAACATCACTAATCATCTGGGAAATGCAAATTAAAACCACAATGAGATGCCACCTTATGCCAGTCAGAATGGCCATTATTTAAAAATCAAAGAAAAATAGATACTGTCATGGAAGCGTGAAAAGGGAGTACTTATACACTGTTCATGGGAATGCAAATTCTTATAACCTCTATGGAAATCGGTATGGAGATTTGTCAAAGAACTAAAAGCAGATCTACCATTTGATCCAGCAATCTCACTACCAGGTATCTACCCTAAGGAACAGAGGTTGTTATATAACAAAGACACCTGCACTTGCGTGTTCATTGCAGTACAATTAACAATTGTGTGGAATCAACCTAAATGCCCATCAACTGATCAATGGTTAATGAAAATGTGGTGTGTATGGATAGATAGGTAGATAGATAGATAGACAGAAATAGCAATACCATAGAATACACACACACACACACACACACACACACACACACACACACCATGGAATACTATTTAGTTGTAAAAAAAAAAAAAAGAAAAAGAAATAACGTATTTTCCAGCAACGTGGATGGAATGGGGAGTACTATTCTAGTAAACTGATGCAGGAACAGAAAACCAAACACTGCATGTTCCCACTTATAAGTGGGAGTTAAACTAAGGATTTTCAGTGGTATGGAGAATTATGTAATGGATATGGGAGACTAAGAAGGAGGAGGGTGAGAAGGGGTAGACGGACCAAAAAAATCACTTATGAGGTACAAAGTAAAAAGGTCGTAGTGATAGGTCCTCTTAAAGCCCAGACTTCTTTGCCAATGTATAATGCACCCATATTAAAAACAAAAAACAACTATTTGTACCCTCTAGAGCTATTGAAATAAGTAGAGAAAAACAAACCAAAAATAAATAAAAATAAAGGTAGAGCAAAATGTCATTTATGGCAATAAAAAGTGGGGGGCAAATGCCAAAATCCAACCAGTCAGTATGGTTTAAATAAATAATCCAGTATCAAGGATACAGTATTCTAAATTATTAAATAATGCACCTTAAAACTTCTTATGTTGAAAAAATGTTCGTCTTCTCTAAGGCAATAAAATGCGAAACAAACTTTGAAGAAAATGTCCCAATTTTGTGACAATATAAAAAGCATTTATATGTGGATGGCTATTTAAGGGCAAATTCTGTTTTCATCTTTATAATTTTCACAATTTTCCTCAATAATCATGTTCTGAATTTATTCTTAGATAAAAGAAATCAAGGTTCTTTTTCCCCATAATAAGACAAACTACTATAATGAAAAGAAGGCAAACAAAGGAACCCCTTAAAAGTTGTGCCTTCCTAAACTAGTCCTTACACTGGTATCCTCCTCCAAAAATAGGGACAGTCTTTGTTCTGAGTGGTAGGTGATGGCCCCTGTAGGAACAAGCTGAAGTCTTGAGAACATGATCCCGGCAGCAGTTCTGGCCCCTCCATCCATGCACATCCCCTTTACCCACTCCAGAAAATCGCCCTTCCTCTAACCCAGGCATCCATCATGAAGTAATCCGGAACTTCTGCTTACAAAGGAGGGGAGACAACCGAGAGGAATTCTGGAAGGCAGATTCTCTGCAGGACACACTCTCTCCAAGATTACAGTCCTCCAAGGTCAGGAAGGGGTAAGGACTGGAAAGGAAGGGGTTCAGGTTGGCCTGGTGAGTGAGAAAGAGAGGACAACAAGTGTTACTTCAACCTGAAAGATCCTCTAGGAATCCTCCCAGGGAGCAGACAGGAGGCATCCCCTTCACACAGAGGGGAGAACAGACACACTTGAGGAACCTGGGTGGTACTTCTGTTCCCCCACATGCTCTTTCACTCACCAGGTGGCTGCAGTGAAACTATCTGTCTTGGTGACATCCAGGGACACTGTCTCTAGCCTGTCTGACATCTGGCCACTCAGCTGCTTGGCCCCTTCTCTGTCAGACACGAGCCCAGCACCTACAAGCCTCGTGCATCCAGCTGTCTGACCAGCCGATTCACAAAGTCCAAGTCACAGCCCATGATGAACACGTACTTGTCTGGGAGGTGGCTCACCACCTGCCTCTCCCAGTACCAGCGCACAAGGTAGCACAGGCCCAGGAGGGCCGCCAGGTAGAGCCGTATGGCTTTGCAGAGGACAGACATACACAGGCTGGGGTGAAATGAGAGTCTGACTCCTGTAAAGACATGAGGACTTAAATACAGAAGGGTTGCAGTGGCAGCTACCTCCAGCTTCTGTGGCATGGAGTCCTCACTTCCTTCCAAATCACTTTCTTTAGCACTTTTTTATCTGACTCTGCTCTCCCCTGTTTGATTTACGTGTGCATGTATTCATATATGAGATTGAAAATCCCATGTCCTGTCCAGTAGGAACATATCCCCACTCTGCAATGTTTCCCTTGTCCCTGGTTTCCCTGTTCCTTGCTGTTCACATACACGTCCAGGCAGGTGCACACACAGGTGCCCACACACACACCATAATGCACACCACTCTGATCTAAGTACAAGGCTCAGAACTGCAGGGGTCCTGCCCTCGCCGGGTCTGGGGTCTCCTGAAGGAGGGAGGATAGGCGAATGACGGAACTTACGATGAAATGATATAGATGGACACCTGCTTCTGGACAGAATGCCAATTTAATGTTAGTTAACACAGAGCTTATATACCATTTGCAAAGGGGCAAGACAAAGAAAATTCCTTCACGTACATATGCTTTAGAAGTTACCACCATCTAGCGGTCTAGAAGCGACAAACAAGCCAAGAACACCATCTACTTTTAATTAATGAGTCTTTATCATAGAGCCAAAAATGA
>CAUYQG010278973.1:0-13636 GCA_963574415.1 Tarsius wallacei
GTGTGGATTATGTATGGCTGGTGCCCCGCTGTTTGTGGGGGGGGTGACGGGTCGGGGCAACTGCACTCTCGTGTGGGTTAAATCGGGTGACTTAAACAAAAAAAAAAAAAAAAAAAAGAACCTTAGTACCTCCTTCCCTGAGCTATCTCTGATTTGAATGTCGGAGAAGGACATCAGGGCAAGAACCACCTCCAAAAGTAGCTCATATCTAAGTAGATGGGTTTTTTTGTTTTTTGTTTTTTTGAATTGGAATCTCACTCTGTCGCCCAGACTGGAGTACAGTGGCTACTCCCGGTTACTGCAGCCTCGACCTGCTGGGCTCCAGCGATCCTTCCGCCTCAGCCTTCCAAGTAGCTGGAACTATAGGCATGTACTACCATGCCCGGCTAATTTTTTGTTTATTGTAGAGATGAGGTCTCACCAAGTTGCCCAGGCGGGTCTCGAACCCACGGGCTCAGGCAATCCACTCACCTCAGCCTCTCAAAGTGCAGGATTACAGGTTGAGCCACCGAGCCCGGCAAGTAGATGGTTTTTAATGTCTATGGCATTTTGTAACTATTGGCATCTCTAACACCTGTCAGAGGCTTGTTCCACAGATATTGATGACAGGTACCTGTTGTGTCCCCCAGACACTGTGGGAAAAACTCCAAAATCCCTGTACTCAGAGAGCTTATCATTCAGGAGGGTAGAAACACTATTCATTATGGCAACCTTTTCCTAGAGAGCACAATAGAATATGACAGAATTTTACATGGAGAGAATTTAGTTCCTAATGTAGGCACAATTAATTTGAATTCTCTCATCAGAAATGAATATAATAAACTGTCAACAAAAAAGCAGTGTTTGTTATCTTTATATATTTATTTATTTTTTGAGTTGGAGTCTCTGTCGCCCAGACTGAAGTGCAGTGGCCGCTTCCAGCCACCGCAGCCTCAACCTGCTGGGCTCCGGCGATTCTTCCACCTCAGCCTTCCAAGTAGCTGGAACTACAGGCGTGCGCCACCACACCCGGCTAATTTTTTGATTTACTGTAGAGATGAGGGCTCACCACGTTGCCCAGGCAGGTCTCGAACCCATGGGCTCAGGCAATCCACTCACCTCAGTCTCCCAAGGACGAGATTACAGGCTGAGCCACCGAGCCCGGCTGTTATCTTTATTATTAAAGTTTCTCTGGTGCTGCAACATCTCACAAAGAGAGAAATTATCTTTAATTCTGGAACACCGTGTCTTTTTGATGCCATAGTCATAAGAAAGAACCAAAACACCAACTGTTCCTACCCTGAGTTGATGACTATGAAGGCCTTTATCATGATCTCAGCAGCAGCAGCTGGAATTTCAGGACCTAGCAGCAATCACTTTTGCATGACTTCAGTCTAGTTTCCTCTCTTGAAGTAAGCTGGAATAGCATGTATGTGTGAGCTCCTGAGTCCTATGAAACTCAAAGTCTTTGATTAAGACAGTTTGTTTCACTATTATTTTGGAGGTATAGTATTCCCTAAAGGCTTAAGATATCATTTACCTGCTTTGAAAAAAAGAATCTTAAACATCTAGGTTAATAAATTTGACTTGCATTTGACTTCTGCAACTCTGTTCCCTTTTCTGATTCCAGCAGATGAGACTCAAGTGGCTCACAATGAACTAGTAGTGTCTTAGTGTCATGAGAAAGTAGCATTGTGTATCTCTGATTGTCAGTCTGTGTATCCCCATTGATCTGGGACCAGCATTCCAGAAATGTATACCAACATACAGTCACTGGAGCACACGCCCATTTTCGTCCTCTTCAGAGCCTTTTACTTGTCTGGCACCTAGTGTGAGATTACCAACTCCTTAGACCTACCTATTTAATATCTCTTCGGGTAACTCTTGCACTAATGCATAAGTGTAACTCACACTGTTTTCTGTCCTGGAATCTGATAGGCAGGCACTTCATGAGCCTGTTCCTTACCTTTGCTATTGTGTGGGAAAGGGGCTTTCTGAAATGTGCATGTACTTGTATATAATTGTCAGGGAATTTGAGCACACATGGCTCATAAGGATGTCAGAAGAGAGCGGGCAGTTGTTTGAGATTTTAACTGAAGGTATTGGATTTTTAATCTGTATTTCTAGACACTGTTTCCAGCAAGTTGCAGAACAACAATGTTTATACTATTGCCAAGAGGAATGTAGAAGGACAAGACATGCTGTACCAATCCTTGAAGCTCACTAATGGCATTTGGATTTTGGCAGAGTTACGTATCCAGCCAGGAAACCCCAATTATACGGTAAGGCCTTTCTCAGAATAAGTGAGATGGATTAGAAGAGGGAGGTAAGAGCTCTTTCATAGTCTCTTAGCATCCTGGAAAGACCTGAAGGAGATGCTTCAGGTCCAAGATATACAAAACAAGCAGTCAATAAAGAAGTCCCAGTTGCCTCAGTGGAAGACTTCCTCTCTGCAGTATCTGCCCTGTCCAACAGGCATGGTGCCTCTAGCAGCAATGAGGGTTTCAAATCCATCCTTCCCCCTAGTACATACAGACAATTGCTCACAAAACCTGGCAACTTCTTCCTCAATATCAGTTCATACTTAGCTACTATATCTGTGTGTGTGGTTCTATAACAAGTTACTGAGAGGATTATTTATTTACATTGCTGATTTAAAGAAGACATTTCTACTTTTGGAGCTTATAACCTAAGGATATTAGTCATGAGCACATGAGCCTTTTTCAACAGCATTGTATGACCTGAGATTTGTGAAAGGTAAAGCAAAATGGAGCACACATTTGGCATCCTGTAAGAGGACTTTAGTTTGGAAAACTTCCCTCATTACCACATGAAGCTAAAGTAAAATTTCTGACCATAGTTTACAGGGCAAAAGAAGTTACTTTGTTAAACTGAAAAGATTGATACCCAAGCACTGAGCACTTACTTGCTGTTATTAAATGTGATCTCCTACTGGGATGCTGCTTGTCATATGCATTTTGAAAAGCAAAGTAAATCACTTGGGACAGGGGGAAATATGATATTCCTCTGTTTTTTTCGAAGTTTATATAGGCTGTTTAATTCTAAGTAAACTGCATAGTCAGTAGATTAAGGGAGCTTTTTTAGCTGTGTAGCTGAGTGAAGTCTATGACCCCATTCTTTAATTTTGACACCTAAGCCTTTTCACTAGCATATATATGTCAAGGAAATAATATCACCCAGAACTGAAAATTATTGGTGCTTTCCCCACTACTTCCCTTTCTTGAAGTAAACCGGAATAGCATGTATGTGCATGATTCCTGAGTCCTATCAAGTTAGGTTTTAGCTCAAGCATTTGGGATCTAGGATTTTAGGGGTGAGCCACTGCACCCAGCCATCAATAGTTTTTATATTACTTTTTTTTTTTTTTTTTTGAGTTGGAGTCTCACTGTCACCCAGACTGGAGTGCAGTGGCCGCGCCCGGCCGCCGCAGCCTCAACCTGCTGGGCTCCGGCGATCCTTCCACCTCAGCCTTCCAAGTAGCTGGAACTACAGGCGTGTGCTACCACGCCCGGCTAATTTTTTTTTATTTATTGTAGAGATGAGGTCTCGTCAAGTTGCCCAGACTGGTCTCGAACCCGCGGGCTCAGGCCATCCACTCACCTCAGCCTCCCAAAGGTGCGGGATTACAGGCTGAGCCACCGAGCCCTGTTTACTTTTTTTCTTTTTTGGTTGGTTGGTGAATAGTACTATGAAATTTTATCATGTGTATTAGTTTATGTAACCATTACAAATTCTGGACACAGAACTGTTCCATCACCACAAAAATCTCCCTCTTGCTAGGCGTGGTGGCTTACACCTGTAAGCCTAGCACTTTGAGAGGCTGAGGCAAGAGGATTGCCTGAGCCTGTGGGTTCCAGACCAGCCTGGGCAACATGGTGAGACATCGTCTCTACAATAAATCAAAAAAATTAACCAGGTGTGGTGGTACACACTTGTAGTTCCAGCAACCAGGAAGGCTGAGGCAGAAGGATCGCCTGAGCCCAGCAGGTCAAGGCTGCGGTGGCTATGAGCATGCCACTGCACTCCAACCTGGGTGATAGAGTGAAACTCTGACTTTAAAAAAAGTCCCTTTATAGCTAGATTCTCATCCTAGCCCTAACCTCTGGCAACCTTTCTCCATTGCTATGATTATATTATTTTTGAGACTGTTATGTAAATTAAATTCATATAGCATGTAATCTTTTGGGATTGTTTTTAGCGCTCAGCATAATACCCTTGATATCCTTCCAAGTTGTTACATGTATCCGTAGTTTGTTCTTTTTTGTGACCAGGTAATAGTCCACTGTATGCATTGTACCACAGTTTCTCCATTCACCCACTGAAGGACATCTCCTTCCCTATATTTTAAAAAAATGGGGGGGATAATTGTAGAAATTGTATGTTGTAAGAAATGATATGGTAAGCTGGGCATGGTGGCTCATGTGTGTAATTCCAGCACTTAGGAGACAAAGGTGGGAGGATCACTTGGGCCTAGAAGTTTGAAACCAGCCTGGGTAACACAGGGAGACCTTATCTCTACAAATTTTTATTTTGTTGTTGGAGTCTCACTCTGTTGCCCAGGCTGAAGTGCAGTGGCACGCTCACAGCCACTGCAGCCTCAACCTGCTGGGCTCAGGCAATCCTTTCGCCTCAGCCTTCCAAATAGCTGCAACTATAGGCACGTGCTGCCACGCCCAGCTAATATTTTGATTTATTGTACAGACGAGATCTCACCATGTTGCCCAGGCTGATCTCGAACCCGTGGGCTCAGGCAATCCTCTTGCCTCAGCCTCCCAAAGTGCTGGGATTATAGTCTTGAGCCACCACGCCTGGCCTCTACAAAATTTTTTTAAAAATTAGCAGAGTGTGGTGTCCCAGCTACTCAGGAGGCTGACACAGGAGGATTATCTGAGACCAGGAGGTCGAGGCTGTGATGAGCCATGATAGTGCCACTGCATCTCAGTCTGGGCAACAGAGTGAGACCTTGACTCAAAAAATAAAAAGAAAAATTATACGGTGAGCTTTTCCCATAAGCAGCAGATCTCTGAAAATGATCTCTCTTTACTTGGTCCAGAAACCCCACAAAATCATGAAAAATCAAGGGTTCAAGTATTTGTGTTCACTTTAAGAATATCTGTGGAACTGCCCAGGCCATCAAAGGTATACCTATCCAAAAAGCCACCAAGTATCTGAAAGATGTCACTTTTCAGAAGCTACGTGTGTTTTCCATATCACAGTGGTAGCGTTGGTAGGTGTTCTTACAGCAGACAGTTGTTCTTACAGCAGAATTGGTGACCTAAGAAGAGTTTTTGTTGCACTCTTATTGGTTTAAATGTAGATTCTCTGTTAATTGAGCACCTCCAGGTGAACAAAGCCCCAGGATGAGCCACTGGACTTAGAGAGTTCATGCATGAACTCCCCTGCCACACTGAGATGGTTCTTACTAAAAAAGGATAAGGTGTTCCTAAACCAGAAGAGGAGGTTGTATAGAAGAAGACGACATCCCAGAAGAAACTGAAGAAACAAAACCGTATGGCCTGGGAATAAATTCAGCATAAAATAAATGCAAATAAAGTTTTTTTAAAAAGAGAGAGAATACAGTGAGATTTTAGCCACACTCATCTTCCTTCCTCCCCTATATTTTTAAAGGGTGAATTTTTTTAGACTTCCTTGTCCCTTTTCCTGTTCTTCATCCATCTGGTGACTAGGTTCCCTCTGCCCACAGTACCATGTAACTCTCCCATCACAGCACTTGACATAGGTCCAATTCATTCCTAAGTGGCACTCTAGACTCTGAAATCATTCAGATCAATTCCCTTCCCTTCATCACGTTAAATACCCTTTACACTATTAATCTGATTTCAGCAAGGTATTAAGGAGGATAGAAATCTAGTTGAGCCAGTGCTGATGCATGAAGGACTGACTGATGTTCCCATAGTCTCCTAACAGAGATTGTTAAAGCACTCCCTTCTCCAACCCAGTCCTTATTGTATTTCATTAAGAAGGTATGTTTCTTAATACCAGAGGGTGAGTTCACATCTCTGTAAGTAGGTAAATTTCACCTGAAAAGATAACTTGTGAAGCAGCGTATGTTCTAGACTGTATACCAGAAGTGGATGTGTGAGCCCTTGACTTTAATTAGGCAGGGCAGGTAACTCTTCTGCCCTTGATGATCTAGATAGGCAGCATTCTGAGTGTTAAAGATATGTCACATAAATAGTCAGTAGATCAATAGTCAAGAATCAGGGAGGGCCCCTTTTCCCCTAGGAGCCATCAAAATGAGTCCTAGGTATAGTTAACAAACTTGATGCTTTGTTAAAGGCTAGGGTGTAGGCAGGGATTGGGGGGTGGTTTAGGAGTCCAGAGAGAGGGACAGGTTCAAGAGCAACCATAATGCTCAGAATGTAGATTTGGTCAGTCCATGACTCTCCACCAGTACCTGCCTTAGCAGTTTGAGCTTTTGTTGAGGAAAGCAACATTTCCTTAGTAGTCATGGAAAAGAAATGAACCTCCAACTGGTAGAACCTCAAGTATGGTTATAAAGTTGTGAAAAAATACAGGACAGTATTTTGGGGGAGAGGAACTACCCCTCTTTAGTCTGGGAGTTAACTCCCTTAAGCTGTTGTTTCTCTTTTTAGCTTCCTCTCCCCCTCCTTTTCTGAACCCACATATCTCCCACTAGAATTTTCCACAACATTGGCAGTGGAGAAGACTGAGGAGGAGTTACAAGAATTGCTTCTATAGGGAGTTTGAAAGTCGGGGAAATGCCTAAAACTGCTACTTGGACCAAAGTAGGGAGCTGTTTTCTAAATATATTTATATTCTTAAATTAGCTGTTTTGTTTTTTACATTTATCAGTATTGTCTTCCTGACTAATATCAAGCAGCAGTTTTGGAAATACCTTGGAGCCTTAGACACTGAGTATTAAAGCTGAGTATTAAAGAACATCTTTTGATGTTCTTTTGTTTTATTGGGGCTTTAGTTTTTTGCATTTTTACGTTTAACTTTTTAGGATATTAGTTTTTCAGGAAATTCAACGTTAATCAATATCTTCTTGGTCTTTTTTCCAAAGATATTCTCACCTTTTATGCTATGTTAAATCACCCAAAGTCTCTAATAAGAGAATAAGGGGGTAAAATCATCTGAAATCTCATGGTGATATATCATTTAAGACAGCTTTTGTTGATCTGCCCTAATAAACGAGCAATAATGCCCGTGATACAAAAAAAAAGTACTGAATTTTCTGGTCCTAGAGTGTATTTTGCATGCTTATGTTACTATTAATAATACTTTGCCTAATCCAATACAACTAAGAAGTCCAAATCTCTTTAAGTTTTGTCCTTAATGACTTTCAAAGTGAAACTCTTAATATTCAACACTGATATCTGTTTAATATTTATGTTTATTTTTGCAGTTGTTAGACTAAAAGAAGAGATGGTGATAGAAGGGTAGAATGGTATCGGAAGTGTCTGATTTGCCTGTCTTTTTTTTTTAAGATGTGGTTACAATTCAGGGCTAGGTATACAAATGTTCATTATGCAGATACCCTTGTTGAAGTGTGCCCCTCCCTCCCCTGTTGTGCCTGTCTTAAGGGCAGAAAATAAAAGATTAACTGTTGATGTGAAATGTGGTTGGGTTATATTAGTAAATGTGTTTTTGTATTCTTGCCTTCTGTGCTTGGGAGTGTATACTCTCCTCTTTATAATACAGAAAGTACCAGCACCTTGGATTTACCTGGCTGACATTTTTCATAATAATCGCTGTAACTCTCAGCAAAGTACTAGAGCAGCTGTTCCCTCTACAGTCAGAGGCTTTGATGTTTTGAGTTTGGATTATTTTCTAATCTCATAGACCTACCTAGAAGTAAGCAGAAGCACAGCACAACTTGACATTGGTTAAATTGAAATTCTAAAACCCACAGTACCTATTAACATAATCACTTTGGCGCTGCAGCAATAGAAACTTCTCTCCCATTATGTGAGAAATTTTCTTGAACTGAGTGCTTGAATGCTGCCTTTAGTGTTAATGCCAACCCCTATGCTAATCTTCCATCTCCTTTTCCTCCTGACAGCTGTCACTGAAGTGCAGAGCTCCTGAAGTCTCTCAGTACATCTATCAGGTCTACGACAGCATTTTGAAAAACTAATAGACTGGTCCATTACCCTGCAATCACCCTGTGATCAGTGCAAGCCAAGAACTCTTACCTGGAAGAAATTGTATTGCTGTGTAGAATCTGAACCCAAACACACTGAGGCCACCCACCAAGGTAGTGACTAGTCTAACCTGTGCTAACATTAGGGCACAACCTGTTGGATAGTTTTAGCTTCCTGTGAACATTTGTAACCACTGCTTCAATCACCTTCCACCTCTTGCCACCTGCTGCTGCTGTCTGTCCTTACTTGTGGGCTTCTCCATGCTGTGCCAATAGCTGGCTTTTTCTACACCCTCTTTTAAGTGTAGTTTGATATTTTATAATCGAGAGCTCATTTCAAAAGCAGAAAAAGACAACAAATATTAAAGCAAGGAAAAGTGTCACTGAAGTATAGACTGCACTTTATTGTTTTATATTTTTGTACATACGAGAAATTGAGGGAGTAGTGTCACCTGTAGAAAGTGTTGAAACAACTGACCATCACCATTAACTACACAGTCCTGGGAGAAGAGATGATTACCTACCCCACCCTTTTAGAAACTGTACTTGTGGAAACCTTATCCCTAGTCATTTGGATTTTCACTGTTGTTGTTTTTTTCCTCTCTAGACTCCTTTTCCTTGGTCAAAGCTTCATGCTGCCCCCATTCCATATTATAATCTCACTTGATTGCTCTGCAGTTGGGAATAATGATCATCCTTGAATGATGTTTCAGGGGGCAAAAAATACAGGGTCTGTCAGCACCAGAGCTGAGAGAAGTTGTAACTTCCTACATTCCTTTCCCACGTACTCACCTGTCAATAACACTGGTTAAAGAATTTGAGTAGAGATGGAGAACAGGAACCAAAATGCCGTCCCCTCATCCCCTTCCCTGTATTTCTCAGGTCCAATTCAGGTCTAAAATTACAGAATTTTAGAGTTGAAACAGAGTAATAACTTATCCAACTATTTTTCTACAAAGAAGAAAGATAAAAGGCAAAAATGTATTGCCAAGGCCTGTCAGCTGTTCAGTGGCAGGGCTGAGCCTGAGTCTCCTCAGTCCGTGGTCCCCATCAGTGTTGTTTTCACTGCAGGACTGTCTTTTGTTTTTTTCCCCTCATCGCCTTCTCCTGCCTTTTCTGTGCCTGCTTTGTGGCTCTTTGCATACTCCATACTGATTTTGGCACCTGTTCATTGGCATCAGGTGGCAGCAGAGTATCTTCTGAATTACTTGAAGGTAAATCCAGATGCCAGAATGAAGGCGTCGCTAATGCTCCCCACATGTTCCTGGAGCCTCAGCTCTTGAGGCCAGACCAGTGGGTACAGAGATGAAGTGAGCTTAGAGATGTTGAAAATTCTCTGTATCCTTTCAGCTCTCTGATCTGCTCTTTATTCCTGTTACTTGGACTCCTAGGCAAATTAAAATCATACTAGAGGGTCAAGCAGTTCTTGTCATCTCTGAAAAGACTGGGGGATATGAAATCTCTCCCTCACTTACCACATTGGATATGAGTTGTCAAAGAACGCTCCATGCCCAGAACACCAACCTTTTTGGCCATGTTCACACCACTTGGTCTTTGGGCACTTGTTGCACTGCCCAGCACCCAGCATTCAGGGTCCGTGACCAAGACTGCTTAAATGCCCCTGCTCAAATCAGAGGCACTTTAGGGTCCAGAGGCCTCATGGTGGACTCAGACCTGACTCACTGGACTCAGAGGAGGAATTGTGGAAAACCAGCCAAAACTAACCCCCCCCCCCACCTGGCTTGTTATGTCTGAAACGACCCATCTTCACACCAGTTGCAACGCTTGGGAGACTGGGTCCCCCAGTTCAATGTCTTAAATCTTGAGACTCCAAGAGAAAAATTACTGGGGTAGGAGAAAGGAAATAACGTCCCTCACTCACCACACCTCAGGCGCGTGGGCAATAGAAACTAGCACAGGATTGTGTGTGGGACGTGGGGAGGTTGGTGATGTGGGGCTTGAAAAACAGGTTGATGAAGTTCCCTTGCTGGGACTCATTCATAGAACCAGTTGGATACAAGTAGTGAAGGTTCACACTACAAATACCGTGTTCTCATCTCAAAGCAAACTAGTTCAGAAGGAAGAGTATGTCAGGGCAAGCAGACAACACAATTTTGTACCAGGATATGTCCCTCAACCCTTGAAACTAGGCTTCTCTCAGCCTCCCGCTAGTGATGGATAACAGCTGCTGTTCTCAGCTGACCTGCCCAGTCCACGAACTCTTCGCTCCTTGGGAAGGCTGCCTCCTGTCACACGGCACCCCGAGCAGAGTTAGGGAAGGATTCTACTTCACATAAAAGGACCTTCTCCCAAGAGACAGAGCCTGTTACCTCCGCCACAGCTTCCCTTCTGGCCCATTCCAAGCTTGGCCAGATCGGGGGAGCGGGGTGGAGGTTACCCTGCGTCCCCCTCTCCTCTGCCTATATATGTCTTTGTAATGTCAGCTGGTATCGTACAAAGGGCAAGGGAAACAAACACCCAGAACTCTTGCTGGTCAGAGATTTCCTGAGTGTCTGTCCTCACCCAAGCCTGTTCTGTGTGTGTGTGTGTTGTGAAGCTTGGGCCTCTGGAGAGAAATGGGGAGGGGGGAGGGGTAAATGTCACCCTGAGAATGCTTCTTATCCCTGTTTTTGTTGGGATCTGTTCTTGGGGAGGGTGGGGGTTGGGGAAGCTTGACCTTGTGTCTTCGTCAATAAACTCTCATTTACACAAAATAAAGTTTGTGGGATGTGCTTTGTTTCCAGAACTGATACTCTAGGACAAAACACAACTGACCAGGGAAGGGACAAAACACTAATAACCACTCTATTAAAACTTTCATGATTCAGTCCGTTGAAATTAAGATTAACTTGAGAGAGAATTTTATGCCTTGTGGAGGCTTCTGATGACTGAGTCCCAGACACCACCACCACCACAGGCGTCTGTCCACAGGCAGGGAATGCTCAGAGAAGCCAATTCATCTTCCCTGGCAGGTTCCCTGCCGGTTCCCAGGCGGATGGTCCCAGGGGCACTAGCCAGAGCAGCAATGGCCTTTTTCTGATTGTGGTAGGCAACCAGCCAGCAGGGCCCAGGGCAGGAGGAGCACAGCAGAGTTTCTCATCGGTCTCCTGTTACCTGGGATGTCTCATTCATCTCTTGACTTACAAAAGCCTCTCAGATGTGAACGCAGGACCTGTATATTCCCAAGCAAGTGGAATTAATGCCACTTTAAAGCAAGCTTCATTTGTGTCGCTGGGGGCATGACCCAGGCAGGTGTCAACACAGAGTCCCCATCTCTGGGTTCTAACTGCTGAAATTTCCCACAGTCTGGAGTGAGGAATCTAACCAGGATGCCCTTGGACAAGTCCCTGACCCTCTCCCACCACTAGAGTGAGTGAGATAAAGCTCTCTGCATGGTGTTTGGCATTTAGTAGGTATTCAGGAACAGCGGCTGCCTTTACTACTTGGATGTCCAAACCCCGTGAGGGCAACTGGGAACTTTATAGGTGTCTCTTTGTTATTGGGTTGCAGTTAGTCCAAGCTGTAATAGGAATAACACTTGGAGAGGAGTGAGGTCGGGGTCAAAGATACAAAAAGGGGACTTATGAGATCTAACTGGGGTCACCAGTTAAGAGTGATGCCAATTTGGGCAAAGAAAAACTCCAGGGAGAGGCTCTCAACTCTAGGCAGCACATTAATATCACCTGGGACCAGGTGCAGTGGCTCACGCCTGTAATCCCAGCACTCTGGAAGTCCAAGGCGGGAGGATCACTTGAGCCCAGGAGTTTGGGACCAGCCTGGGCAACATAACAAGACCTCACCTCTACAAAAAATGAAAAATTTAGCCTGTAGTCCCAGCTACTCGGGAGACTGAGGCAGAAGAAAAACCTGAGCCCAGGAGGTCAAGGCTGTGGTGAGCCATGATCATGCCGCTGCACTCCAGCCTGATGGACAGGGTGAGACCCCAACTCGGGGCGGGCGGGGGGAATCACCTAGAAAGCTCTCAAAAGACTGATGGTTCTGTTCAATCAGTTTGGGATGAGGCCTGGGCACTCTGCATTCAAACCCGCTCCCTTCCACTCCCCAGGGGTTTCTAATGTGCAGCCAGAGTTAAGAGTCACTGCCAGAGAGAGGCTCACATCTGATTTGCCTGTTGCCTCTTCTGCAGTATACTCATGTTCTGTGGCAGTTGAACATGGTTAAAGCACTTCCATGCACATGATGGCTGCTTATTCCCTTGCCTATCTCATGAATTTAATACCACCCCCGTTTTTCAGGTGGGATGCAGCAGAATCGCATCTTCTGACTCCCTATGTTCTTAATGTACACTCCAGCCTCCTCTGTCCACTAAAGGTTCTATAATGGGCTCTCTCCTACCTCTGTCCTTGGCCACACATTACTTTGCAAAGCCTCCAGGATACCAGTGTGTTAGGAGCGCACTGCCCAGACTCACCTGAGATTGCACTGTCCTCTTGCCCCTGGAGTGGCAACTAGAAAATACTGAGATCTCGGGTACGTTGTTGCTGAGGTCAGAAAACAGCTGAAGACTCCCAGGTCTGGGCCTTCCCACTTGCACTTCATGCATTAATGCTCTTTCTGATTTTGCCTGGACCCAGATTCCTTCCCCCCGCCCCCCAGCTCCAGGAGGCAAGAGCCTGTTTATTTTAATACCTGGTATGGCACTTGGGGAAGATCACACCTCCCCCGTTGTTACCCATTTCTATCTCCTGAACACTAATCCTAGAATCCCAACCAGCCCCCAGACATGTTATTAGCAACAAGGATGTTTCTTGAAAAGTTTCCGAGTTGGCTTCAAACTTGCCTTCTCAGTTTCTCGTTTAGCTTTTGCCCTGCCGTGCTTGATGCTGCCAACAAGGGGAAGGCTAATTTGGGTGTTGGTTAGACCCAGATTCTCAGCTGGAGAAGTGACTTTCAAGGGCTTAGCTTCCAGGAGCATCATACTGAGACAAGACTGTCGTCTTAGATCATTCCGTAACGCTCTGGGGCTGAAAGAATTCCACTCACCCCACTTCTCCCACTTGCAGGTTTAGAGGGGAAAAATACGCCTCTGGCTTTCCCTCCCTGTGACATTCACTCTCCACTTATGGTCAGAGACCCCTAATAGCTGGCCTCAAAGGTTAGTGGGGTCTTCAACTTATGAGAGTGGGGGCAGAGATAGGCAGGTTCAGGCTTTTGACCTTCCTGTCCCACTTCACGTCTGGGCCTCAGTTACTGCAGGTGGGGCCATGCCTCACTCCCCCAGAACCTGAGCTTATGCTTCTGCCAACAGGCATCCTCAGCCACCTGAGGCTCAAGGTCAGACAGCCCCAAGGACAGGGCCTCTTAAACCTTCCCACCAAGGTAATCCTCATGATAGAAGAGAGTAAACCAGTCCCTGGAAGTACATGTTCTTAGCCCAATGTGACTCTCAGGAAATCAAAATGACTTCACTGTACCTTAAGTTCAGCCAGATGTTCCACTTTATGTAGATACTACTGGTTTTTTTTCTTTTTTTTTTTTTTTGAG
>CAUYQG010278975.1:0-25191 GCA_963574415.1 Tarsius wallacei
TTGTATAAAATGGCATACTTTATAGGTGATGTCATGTGTTACGACTCTGAAGCCACTGAATGTCACTAAAACAAATTAGAAATTTGCTTTCCCCCTCCCTCCCAAAAAGATAGATGCCCCTTTTTTTGGATAAGAACTGTACAATCCACCCCTCTTGGTTATTTCTTTCTTTAGAATAAAGTCCCAGTAGCAGTGGGCCAGTGCCCAGGAAGCCCTCAAATCATCCCCAACTGGCTGTTCTCAGTTACTCCAGCTGTAAACTGTTGTTGGGAGGACAGAAACATAAACCAATTGCAAGAAAGTGAAGTCTAAGCTGATCAGAGTATTCAGAAAACGGGCTACTATCACTACATGATCTTTCCAAATAGTAAAAGCATTCAGCTAACAAAGCTGAATCATGCCTCAACAGAAAACAGAGTTTTGGTTGGGCATGGTGGCTCAAGTCTGTCATCCCAGCACTTTGAGAGTCCAAGGCGAGAGGACTGCCTGAGACTAGGGGTTCAAGACCAGCCTGGGCAACTGGGTGAGACCTTGTCTGTACAATAAATCAAAAAAATTAGCTGGGCGTGGTGGCTCTCACCTATAATTCCAGCTACTTGGAAGGCTGAGGCGGAAGATCGCCTGAGCACAGCAGGTCAAGGCGGGGTGGCTGTGAGCGTCCCACTGCACTCCAGCCTGGGCTACAGAGTGAGACTCCAAGTCAAAAAAAAAAAAGAAAGAAAGAAAAAGAAAAAAGAAAATAAGACTTCTTAAATTCACCTTTTTGCTAGAGAGGAATGCTCCTGAAATGGGCTTACTGTGCCTTCTGCCAGAGGGGCTGCCTCTCTCACCAGGCTGGTGGTCCACCAAGGGTTCCTACCCTCCAGATGTTTCTGAGATGCAGACAGAAGAGAGCCACGATCCTTCCCAAAGGTGATGCTCTTTCACACTGTAAAGAAGCCAGAAGGAGCAGGACAGACTGCGAAGGCCATGAGAGAGGAAGGGGAGTCCCCAGCAGCAGGGGGGGAACTCACCCGGGTGGAAAAGTATTGACAGCTGCCCCTCCAGCAGCGACACTCGCCTTCACCGCGGAATGGGGTGAGCTCACCGCACTGCTCACTCTGGACCCCGAGGGACTCGGTGTGTGTTCACTCTTAATGAGTTTTTCTACCTTCAATTGATTTAGTTCATCGAACTCACTCTCCACAGTTTGGAAACTATAATTCTCTATTTAAGACCAGTTTACACAGGAAAGAGGGGATGGGGCTCTGCTCTGTCCCTAATTACACAACACGGACTTCTCTCCTGCTCCTCCAAGGACCACAATTGGGTCAACAAGAAGAATTGTGGATTTTTTTCCAAAATAAGTGGATTTGAATAAAATTATAACTATTAAAGCACTTAGTTAATACTGCTCAAATTTAGTCATTTTCAAGGGCATGTCTCGACATGCTATTTTCACATTTTCTTTTGTTTCATTATATCTTAAAACTGGGAAATAAGGTCATGAGGCAGAGACAAAGGTCAAAAGAAGCAAAATGAGGTAAAAGGAAGTTAAGAGGAAAAGTTGTAGTTCTCCCAGTCTAGACAAAAAGGCTGAAATCGTGAAATAATACATTTGAAGGGTGAATTTGAGGGATCTACTTGGCACTTCCTGGACCTTAAAGCTGAAAAAAAAAAAGAAAGAAAGAGAGAGTCAGATAAACAAATCATAAATATGCCAGATTCTTCCCACGCAATGGAGGTGCACCCTGCTCTTCCTGAGAGAAAACCAGAAGATCTGTTTTATATATAGGAAGAAGTAAGTGATACGTTTGTAATTCTGAGATCCAAAAGACAGAGTTTTAAGAGAGAAAATCAAAATGGAAGCATTGGCACTTAAGTGTATACAGCTTACATCTGATGCTTATCAAAACATAAAAGCTAACAGGAAAAACGATCACACGGCCTACTGGAGAAATACTTGAATCCGATGATGACCATCCTCTGTCTTAAAGTGGATAGGTTGATTCGTTTCTTCATTCATGCTGTCAACAATGAGCAAACATATATTTCATCGAAAAGAATCAAGTTGATGAAAAGATATCAAGAGGCGTGGCCTGTGTTGGATGGAGCAGCACAGCTAATCTCCCTGGGCAAAGTCTCCGGAGGACCGCTCAGGGCAAGCAGAAGGGAAATCTCAGGCACTGTGACTCCTCTGGTAGGAAAGGGACTTACTTCCCCATTGGACTCGCGGGCTCGGACATCAAAGCACAGGCTGGGAATGACTCACGCCACCCCTGTGTTCTCAGCCTTTGTGAAGAAGGCTGGTTCTCCTCGATGACCCAACACTTGCTTGAATGGCGCCCGCGGGCTAGGCCAGCATCTGGTACTCTTACAGGTCCCTGTCAGCTCACGCAGGCCCACTGCCTTAGGGTCACGTTGAAAGAATCTCAGAAGGAAAGTGGAGGCTCAGTCCGAGTGTTTGTGCTACCCACCTCGTCATCAGGCATCGCCACGTGAGACGGGTAGGCTGTGGAGTGACACGGGGTAAACATTTGCATTGAGTAGTATCTCAACAGGGACACCTTCAGAGGGTGAAACCCAGTCCATTACGGAATCCCAAATGGGATAAAGACCAGAGCTGGCTGAAAATCTGTTCAGAGGAGGAATTTAAAGGAGAACACAGTTTTTGTTGTATCTAAACAGTTTAACCCAATATTTGTGTGTGGAGACAGTGATAAAATAGAATGCAAAATGAAGTTTTTTTTAAGTACTAAGAAAGTTGAGAACTAAGATATTTGAGAATTCACTTAAATCGGTATTCTAACAGTTTAAAAGTATGTGAAAACAGCGAAAAACCATTTCTGTTGAGGATAAAAGAGACCAATACTTTTAAATAGCACCAATTCACAGGAGACAATCAGGGGAAACCCTGAAGGGAGGATTCTGGGAAGATGACTGTCTCTATTTGCCTCCACTACCCTCCATCACCAGTGTAGCTCCATCAGGTTCAGCCCCCAGGTCAAATGGTGGCAGTAGCCTGGCCTCTGGGTATTTGCTGAGGTCTTAGTTTCCATGAGAAGACTTCCAAAAAAATTGGCATTGGATCTCTCTCCCCAGGCTGGGCAGCCATCTAGATATCATCAACTTGAGAGGCTCTGTAGTCAAAAATATGAAACAGGGAATCCTGGGAAGTGCTCAGATGCAGAGATAGGAAGACCCTGGAGCAGAGGTTGGCCTTGGCTCTGCAGGAAATACCTGGTCTCCCTGGCTTCCTAAAGGTGAAGGGATAACTGTCTAGGAGCAGAGTCCCCCCTGCTCCTGAACGTGAGACACACAGAGACAAGTGGGTAGGAAGGAGGCTTCGTCCACATGTCCCAGGAGTTGGCTTGGAACGTGCTTGCTTCTGTGCCCGTGGCCCATGAAGGAATGAATCATCTTGTCTTTCTCCATGTGTAGGACTGCCAACATTTGAGGTGTTTCAGCAGCCAGATCTGCCTTCCAGGGAGCAAGCAAAGAAAAAGAGACGCACATCTCGGGGCCACCAGGCTGAGGGGAGGAGCAGATTCCTCTCCCTGGTGCTAACTTGAACAGCATAAAATAGAGTTCAGAGATAAGTGGTTCTTTGTAGCCAAAATCATTTCACAACTAAAATATTTCATAGATGAATTGAAAAAGAAGACGGTTATCATTGAATACTAAGTTAGACACCTGGAAACCCACTATAAGAAAAATCTCAAGGCACAGAGCAAAATGGCAGTTGGAAATTGTGAGGCAAAAGATAAGAGACCAGAAAAGTAAGCTCACAAGATGAAAAATAACAGGAATTATGGAAGAAAAGAAAAAAAAATACGTGAATTTCTGAAAAATTTTCCAGATATGTCTCAGATAAAGGAAAATTTATAAACTTGGAGAAGTAAAGAAGCAGGTAAAGAAATAAACAATATAAAAGATGGAAACATCCTAAGTCTACAGGCTGAAAAGCTTCTAAAGAAGATACAGGAATAACATCTCAGGATAATGTGCAAGAAATGTCGAACACCTCTCAAAGTAAAAGAAAGTGTTGTGGATATGCAATCATCTGGGAAACATATCAGCCTTACACCCAGTCTGAAAGAAATTTGGTAAAATACTTGAAACCAAATAGCAAATACCTCCCAACAGAGAGCTCAGAGTGGGCAAGAAACAGATTCTACCAATGCAAACAAAAACGAAAGCCAGAATGGCCGGCTGGGAGAATGTGAGCTTTAAAATTAAAAGCACAGAGCGATAAAGAAGAGGGACATTCTGGTGTTTACATATACCAACCTTTATAGATGTAAACACACAAAGTAAGAACTAACTTGATAATAGTATAACTTTAGCCAGACATTTCAGTCGGCCTTTTTGAGGATTGGACCAATTTTTAAAAAGTATTTTATGAAATAACTAAAAATAAATGTGATAAAAATTAATTAAATAATAAAGCAAATAAATATTAATATGAAACAATTGGTATTTAATCTTATATTTCTTGGATAGAGAACATTTTTATTAAACGTTCATGTTCATGAAACATTTACAAAATCAATCACTCCCTTGGTCAAAAAGATAAGTCTGAACATCAAACGCACAGCATGAGGGCTATTGTTAATATTTTATTACATCCTAAACATTTGCTAAAAGAGTAGATTTTAGGGGCTACTCCAACACACAAACACACGCAAGGTAGATATTAAAGGCAATAAATAGAATTTGCTTGAGTATAGTAGTTACTGTACTATGTATATGTATATCACAGTATCATGGTGCACCCCTTATGTATATGCAATACAAATACCATTTTCTGAAAGGGGTAAAAGGTGCCAAGACACCAAAGAAGGAGGAAGACAAATCCAGCTTGTCGTTATGGGGCGATATCAACCGGGAACTTGCGGAGAGAAGTGTGGGTCTTGGATGCCTGCAAGACAGGCAGATTTCCATGCCATTATCTTCCTGACCCAGGAGTCATGTACTATAGAGACGGGGTACACATGCCTCAAAAGGAATGGGTAAGAATTTGATCTAAGGGAAGAATTCATGGGAAGTACCTGCTCTTACCCAAGGAAGACCTTCCCAGAACGGGTTAATCAGAAGTTAACAGGGCAGATTAGCATCCAAGATGGAATGCTTTAGCCTCCCAAAATACCGAAGAATATTTAAAAAAAAATAAAAATGTTATTTTTTTTTCTGTGAACATGAACTAATATAATCAGAGATAATTAACAACATAAAGGTGCCACAAAGCAGAATTCCTTGGGAATTAAGTTGTACATTTCTAAATAGATGAATTGATTTAAAGAGACAATCAAAAAGAAAATTACAGGTTTGTAAGAAGGAAGAGGAACGTTCTTCATAGCTAGAACATGAAGCAAAATGGAGGAAGAAGGACAGGAAGGGGAGGGGAGAGGAAGAGCAGGGGAAGACGAGGGAGGAGAGGAGAGGGGAGGAAAGGGAGAAAGGGGCAAATGGCATGAAACACCCTCATTACTCACAAAGACGTAGAACGAATGGCGTTTGTGTCCATCCTAGGAATGTGAAGAAAGTGATTCCAACAAGAAGCAAGTAAGAGATGTAAATTGATTTAAAGAGCTAAAATTGGTTTTAAAAACAAGGTAGCAAAATTTTAAAAATTCAACTATAACTTGTATAGCAAATTCAACATTTTTCAAATATTTTATTTTTGAAACTCCAAGTGACATTCGATTTGCCATGCAAATCATTTTAAGTGAACATTCAGCAGTATTAGATGATCCATGACCTTGTACAGCCATCACCACCATCCATCTCTATAACTCTTTTTCCACGTACAAAGGAAACTCTGCACCTCCTTAAGCAACTCCCCATTTCCCCTGCTCCCAGCCCTTCCTACGTTCTGTCTCAATGACTTAGGCTTCTCCAGGAACCTCATGTCAGTGGAATCACACAGTATTTGTACCGACTTATTTCATGTAGCCCGATGTCCTCCTCATGGCTCATTCATGTTCTAGCATAGGCCAGAAACCCCTTCCTTTTTAAGGCTAAATAATATTCCTTCATCCGTATATGCCATCTTTTCCTTATTCATCCAGTGGTTAATGGACATTTGGGTTGCTTCCACGTTTTAGCTATTGTGAATATTGCTGCTATTCATAATACTGCAATGAACAAGAGGGTACAATATATCTCTTCAGGATACTGCTTTCAGTTCTATTGATTATATACCTAGAGCATCCTCAATTACACTTCTTTTTTTGTAATAGTGCCCATTCTAATGAAAGTCAATTTAATTGTATTGATGCCCATGAGCTTGTTGAAAGGAAAAATGGAGAAAGCAAAAATATACCAAATTAGGAGAGAGAAACAAGGAATAACCATACATATAGAAGTGATTAAAGCAGTCATAAAAATATATATGAAACTTTCTGACAAGACATTTGAAAGTTTAGAGGAAATGGATGATTTCCCAGCAAAATATGTGTTGCCAAAATTCACCCAAGAAGAAAGGGGAAACTTAAATACATCAGTTACCATAAGAGAGTTTAGAAAAAGACACTTAAAAATCTACCATTGAAAAAGGCACTGAGAACAGATGGATTCCCAGCTGAGGTTTATGTAACATGAATTTTATATAACCTTTAAGAAAGAGAGCTTTTCAAAGTTAAATTATTCCAGGCCTTAGAAAAAAGATGAAAGACCTCCCCAATTCATTTCACAAAGGCAATTTAACTCTTTCAAAAATCTGATAAAAGTAAAACAATAAAAGAAAATTGTAGATACGTCTGGTTTCTGAATATAGATGAAAAATTAGTATAATATGAGGAATTTTATTTCAGCAGTATTTTCCTTTATTTATTCAATTTTTAATTTTTTGCTTTTGTTGAGCACCTAACATGCTCCATATACTTTTCTCTGTCAGAAATACAGAAATGGGATAAAAAAAAATTAAAAAGTCTATATTACCCCCTCATGGAACTTTCTCTCTAGTATAAAGAAGACAACAAACTAGACAGATAATATATGCCTAACATGTTAGGTGGTGATATGTGAAATGAAAACGTAGCAGACGTTGTAGACAGTGGTTGTTTGGGGAGAATTAGGATCACTGAGGTGATCAGCAAAAACTTGAGATGCATGAGAAAGCATGTGCTATGTGGGGCTCGGGATTTGCTGGGGAGACAATTCCAGGTGGAGGCAGAAGACAGTACAAAACCTTGAGGAGGAAGACCTTGTGTCCGAATCAAAACCAACCAAGAAGAAAGTACAGGAGAGCATCAGAGAGGTAATGGAACCAAGGTAGCGCAGACATCCTGGCAACAGTGAGTGTGCCTGCTAAAACACCATCAGAGGGCTTTCGATACAGGGTGGCATTGTCTGACCTCCCTTGTAACTGCTGGATTAAGACTGGGTTGAAGTGGAACCAACTAGGAGGCTTTTGCAACAATCTAGGGAGGAGCTCGTGGTGTCTTAGATTAGGATGGGAACAGCGAAGGTGGTAAGAAATGATATGACCCTGGATGCATTTCTAAGATATAATCAAGAGGATATCTGGATGGATTGATCTGTGATGTGAACGAAAAAAAGAAGTGATAAGAATGACTCAAAGGACCGAGGCTTGAGAAGCCTTCATGAAGGCAGAGTCTAAAGTGAAATTGAAAGAGGGTGGATGAGCAAATATGGATGAGGGTGAGAGAGATCCCAAACTGGGTTGGAGGACATCAAGGCTCCGATGCCTATTAGATCTCTAAATGGTGCCAAAAGGTTGGTTGGATTTATAAGACTTGAGTTGATAGGAAGAGTTCCTGTCTGGAAACAAAAGCTTGAGAGTCGTAAGCCTGCAGTTGTTACCTAAAGCTCTGAAATTAGATGAGATGTCCAAGAGTGCAAATAGAAAAGGAAGATGTCCAAGGAAGCATTCCAAAAGAAGAGTTGTTTCAGCACAACGCTAGAGGTCACAAACCTCACTGGAGGAAGCTTGGCAGAGAAGAGGGAAATGGGCAGAGTGAATGGTGACAACTCGGAGTTTTACTGTAAGAGAGGGAGGAAAATGGGTCAGAAAAATATGACTAAAAAACAGGTGTCCACATCAATCAGGGTACCTGATCTCAAACCAGGCAAAGTGGAGACCAAAGGGAGGCCCAAACTTTACCTGTACTATGAACACTTGTATACCGAATCCTGAGTCATACCTCACATCTTTAAACTAAAAAAAATACATATTTTTTAAAAACTGGTTTTCGATTTTTAATGACTGGAAAAATAGCAACATATTTGTATGTTGATGGAGAAGATCAATTAATCAGGCAAAAAGGAACGTCCCTGAGCAAGTCAGAGCAGAGGGGGCATAGCCCACAGGTGACAGGGGAGGTGGCCTTTGCTGACAGTGGCAGGAGAGAAGGCGGAGAAGGGCACAGGTGATCAGTGTGGGGGAGTCTGTGGATGTGCCCTTAGATGGCTGCCTCATCTGGGAAGCACAGTGATGGCATCAGCTAAGGCTGAGCATTGGGGAAGACATGTAGGAAACTTGTGGAAAGAGGAGTGCGGAAGACGAGGCCCGTGGAAACGTAGCTGGATTGGTGGACAGCATTCAGAGAGACCTGAGGTCTACTTATTTTTCTCAAGCTGCAGTCAGCTGGACAGGTGTAGGCACGAAGCAGGCAGGAAGATGAATCACTACTTGGGCACACACAATCCATCAGACAAGCAGACAGAGGAAAATTAATACAGAATGTTAAAAAGAGGTTTTATAGAGCCCTTGGTGGCCATTCTGTTTAAAACTGTAAGTTAAAAAAAAGTAGATTTGAATCATTTAGGTGAAATAAAGTCATATTTCTATGATACAAGTGGAATTATCATTCTAAATGGGAAAATTTAAACTATTTTAATTAAAATCATAAATGAGACATAGATCACTATTATTATAATATTGTCTTCAAGGATCTAGACATTGTAATTTATAGAATTTAGTAAGTGGGACAAAGTTTGCAAAAGATAAAAATACCTCCTTTTGTAACATGATTTTATAACCAGAAAATGAAAACAACTCTATGTAAACGATTAGAATTAACAGAAGAATTTGGTAAGGTGGATGGATATAAGATAAATATGTAAAAACATTAAATTTTTCTCATTTAATAATGAAGAACTTTAAAAACAGAGAAAAAATCCTCATATTAATAACAAAAAGCATGAGCTATCTAGGCACAAAATTTACAAAAAAGAAAAACAGAACTCATATTAAGAGTGATATAATACTCCATTGAGGAATAGAACATATTAATTAGACAAAAGGCAAGGCATATAGTATTCTGGAAGAGGACTCTTTGTATATAAAATGTATCATGTACAATGTAACATACAATGATAATTATCATATTAAATTTTATCTAAATTATATTACCATAAATTAAATGAGAAAATAAATGGCAAAAACCGCCAAGTAAAATTTGAATGTGAAGACTAGGAAGGGAGTGATTGAACTCACCAAATAAAAGGAAAATCTAGAGAGTCATTAGAAAAATGAATGTTGTCTTAGCATAGAAATATTTAAATAGATGATACAAGAGACAAATATATAAAAAGAGAGCATTTTTATTTAGTGGAAAAGAATAGATTCTTTTATAAGTGAAACTGGAGAAAATAACTACACGTCTGGAAAAAGAGATGTTTGAACACTATTTCACCTCATATAAAAACAAATCCTAAGTTACAGAACACTTGAATTACAAAAACAGAATAACATGGTTTTGAAATTAAACCCTGGAAGTTCGCCTCCCCCCACTTAACGGCTGAGCAAGAAACTGCTTCAGTAGACCTGGGTAGAGAGGCCCTGCTCCTTTGACGACATGGGTTTGCTGCATTCATTCCCTGTGCAGATGTCAAGTGTCCACATGATATAGGAGCCCAAACACTCACTGTGAACACCACGGCTCTGCAGGGTGGCAAGCGGTGGAGACCACCTACTCTGTGAATTACCCTAAATACATTGACCTGCATGCACCATATCATGAGAGCTGTCCCCCCTTTTGTGTACTTTGCCCAACTCTAGGTGACCACAGATATAATCTAAGGATTCTCATTCCCATTGAACAAAAGGTGGAATCTCAGGAGCTACCCAAAAACGATATGTATTTCTAGTTCATAAAAGTAAAATATTTGTATGACAAAAGGTATCAAAAACAAAGTAAATAGAAAAAAAATTATTTGAGAGAAACTGCTAATACAAAATCATACCAAGATCAGACAAATTCACCTGAAGGAGAAAATAAACAATCTGGTAGAAAAATGGGCAAGCAGTGTATAGAGGCAATTCACGGAAGTGCACAGCTAACCAGCAGCATATTTATGACAATATGCTCAAATTTACAATAAAGACAGGCAGATTACAGCAACAATGGGCTATCATTTTATATGCAGGAAAAAGTCAGTGCTGTTTCTAGCAGAGATACAGAAAGTAGATACTTTCAGACATTGGCGATTGAAATGTAAATTGCTCTAGCTTTTTGAAAAAAAAAATCAGTACATGTTATGATCACATTTATAGATTTATGTAAAATTGTATGTGTGTGTGTGAAGAGAATTTGAAAATGAAAGGAAGCCTACAAGTTTGTGAGTGATCATTTGTGTAAGGGTCACCCTCACACAGGATTCTGGATCTAGGGTAGAATGACTAGTTTCAGACGGCACAGAATGGTTAAAGTGGAAATGCTTCTAACAGATGGCCATGTCCGGTTAGGATGTCTTCAGGAACTAGGCAGAGAAGAGAGGAAGGAGCAAATTATTTTGGGTTAAGAAGTCCTAGTTAAAAAGCTGTTTATCATAAATTCTACTTAATCCTAAAATGTAGAAAATAGACAAAAATCACTACCTCCTTACAATAAGAAGCATAACAAATAATCTCTAAAACCATCATTTTTTTAAAGCTCATTTGAGAGCTGAGATTACAGGACAACCAGGTAACCTAAAATCTAAGGAAGGACAGACAACTCAAGGAGACGGGGGCACAGCACAGTGGCTGGCACCATACAAGCAGATAAGAAGAAAGCAAAATTCTCAATACATTGTTAACGTTTGAATGTTTGCCCTCTTGAGGACATCAAGCTCCTCAGAGGCACGGACACAAGCGAAGTGTTCACAATGATGTGCTGTTGCTTCCCCGTGGCCCTGTCCTGGGTGCTGGTGTACAAGATGGTGGCAGGGGCAGAGGGAAGACTGGGGAAAGACAGTGGACACAGACACATGGTCTAATGCTGCCAGGAAGGGATGGCAAGTCCTGGTACCCCGCAGCACAAATGCAGACCCAGGGAGGAGGAAGGAAGGGTGAAAAAGCAAGACACTAATTTTAGACAAGAGGCAGAAAACCATCCCAGGCAAAGAACTTTTAGCAAGATATTAAGCCGGGCGTGGAGGCTCAAGCCTATAATCCCAGCACTTTGGGAGGCCAAGGTGAGAGGATTGCCTGAGCCCGTGGGTTCGAGACCTGCCTGGGCAATTTGATGAGACCTCATCTCTAAAATAGATCAAAAAATTAGTTGTGCATGGCAGCTCATTCCTGTAGTTCTGTCTACTTGGAAGGCTGAGGCAGAAGGATCACCTGAGCTATGGGCGTGCCACTGCACTCCAGCCTGGGCAATGGAGTGAGACTCCAACTCAGAAAAAAAAGACATTAACATTCTCCTGCCAAGGTAAGAGGTACAAGAAAGCCCCTCTCACATAAAAGCCTCCCAAGATGCAAGGTGGTATTTGGCTGCCGTGGGGCGAATGGGTGGAATCTGTTGAGAAATACCTCTTCTGAGACCCAGGCATGTATAGGATCTGGCTAAGACTGAAGCTGAGGCTGAACCAGGACCACGGAGAGCTCCCTAACCTGCCTGCCTTACTACCTGGCCAGCAAACATGGAACAACAAGGAGAGCAGTGGGCCACTGGGAGAGGATGAGAGCATGGAGGGAGGCTCGCCTGTGGCTCAGACCCACGGAGAAGTCTTGAGGCTGAGGGTACAGCAGGACTTGGAGAAAAATGCCCCCTCACTTTGGTCTCACCCTGAGCCCAGGGTAGATCCAGAGGAAAACAAAACCAGTGGCAAAGGGAAGGTAGCCATAGCAACATCAAAACCCAAACATGGCTCAACTCCTAACTAGATGAACTGAACTTCCTATACTCACAACCTAGCTGAAGAGTCATGCCCATGAAGGAAACCAGAATATGTCACCCCAAAATATACCTGTGTGGCAAAAAAATTATTTTTGAGCTAAAGGCAGTTAAGAAGCAGCAGATGGAGGAAACGCTCTCCCTCTCCTCTGCTGTTCTACCTAGAGACAGGATATAAATTCTACTTTACTGGAGACAACTATCATCACCCCAGAGCTAACACCAAAGGGATCTGCAAACAAACCTTATCCCCCAGTTACTATTTACCTTCCCACTGTTTTCTGCCTCTCAAAGCCTAAAGCTGTTTTCTTTTGTCATTTATCTACAAATGTATTACTCTTGGTTGAAGATGCCATATAAGCCAGAGTTCTAAGCCACTGCTGCGTAAGTTACCTCTCCTTGAAGTTTCTTCCCTATGATGCATGCTGTACGTGTTAATAAACTAGTTTGTCTTTCTCTTGTTAATCTGTCTTTTGTTATAGGGGTCTGTCTCAACTATGAATTTATGAGGACTGAAGAGAAATTATATTTCCTTCCTGACACCCATATTTAGACATAAATAATATCGATCTCCATCTTACTCGTCTACATGTAATATCTGACATTTAATTAAGAAGTAATGAGCAAATACAGTGAGAAAAAGCAAAAGTTGTTCAAGAGATAAAATGATCACTAGAACCAGACGCAGAGATGGCCCAGATGTTATAACTGTGTGAGACAGAGATCTGTCAAATGTTGTAGTGGAAAAGGTGGACAGCATAGGAAAAGATGGGAAATTTCACTAGAGATGTAAAAATTGTAAGAAAGAGTCAAACAGAACATTAAACATACAAATGAAAATTCCATGGTATTATAGATGAAGAATGCATGTAACAGATTCATTATAAATGCAATATAATCAAGGGAAGAATCAATGAACTTGGAGTGATAGGTCAATATAAATTAACCAAGCAAATATAAAGAGAATAAAGAGGGAACATGCGATTGATATAATTTATTCATCATTCCTCCATGGACTTGTTTATTTATTTGGCTCTCTGGACCTCATTTTTCATAAATTTTTCACTACATATTCCATTCCATCCCCCTTTACTTTCCATTCATATCTGAGTATTACTGTAGGATGGGACCGGATGAAACAATAACTTTAACAACAATGGCTAAAAGACATTGAATACATACCCTGGCCACTCAGCCCTGACTAGGCAAACAACAAACTTACAATTTTCTAGCCCCTATACAAAAAAAAGTAATAGGGTATTTGCATAAACATATTGTGTTTTATACACATCACTTATAAATTTCTTACTCCATATATATTTTACTGTCTGAAAGTTCTTCACCAGGAGTCAGACCTATGTCAATATCGTCCTGGGAGAAATGAAGCTTCTGTATTGTCTACTGTAATAAGGAAAATACAATAAATATTTCAAAAAGACAACACATGTGAAGAATAAATAGTAAGGCCCAGAACCCAATAGGTACCTCATAGCTTGGTGTTCTACTATCATAGAAGTTATTTTCATTGTGCATTCATACTCTCAAACAGCAACGGATGGCAAACATCATAAATTGTGTGCAAGTCACAAAATCTCTGTCTGTGGAGGGGACTATAAATATCCTTCTGTCTGAAGTGATTCAAGTGAACCATCCCAGCAGGGGAATAGAAGCAACGATCCCCAGGGCAGCTCTCAGCCCTCTGATTCTAGGCTCTTCCTACCAAGCATACTTGATTTTCTAAAAGCCTCCTCACCATACACTCTTTCTGTAAGTGAGCTCATAAGAGAGGATGCAAACATCAGAATATATGATTCATACGAAAACTGTGCTATTGACAGCTAAAATTTTAGGACATATGTACCGGTCCACCTAACTATAAGAATGATACTATTTTAAGCATCTGTGAAGACAGAACTAATAGAGTATTTTAATAACTTCAACCATTTTATAAAATTAGCCAGCTAAACCTGAAGCTAAACCAGCCAAATTTAGTACTTGGTGTACGTTGAGTATATAAGCTAAACCAGCCAAAATTAGTACTTGGTGTACATTAAATATATAAGACTATGTTTAAAAATAACTTTGTGCAAACAGAGCACATTAATGGTTGCCCATATTTTGAACCAGTCATGTAAATGTGAGTGTAATAATTAATTTTAACTGCAGAATAGCAGATTAATCACATGTGCAAACTTAAACTTGCACATAATTTGTCAATGTTGGTGTCACAAAAGCTCTGGAGTGACTTTAATCCACATACCTGTATTTAAATTATTTAATGGTATTTCACATCATATTCATCAAGCATGATTAATGTAGAAGAGAATAGAATTGGAACTCACATAGTCCTTTTCGTCGTTGAGATTGTTCAAACTGCTTAGCAAATTAATGACTCAGGTGTGCAGTGACTGGTAAATCCTATAAGGTCACGGCCCCATTAATGCTCAATGTCAGCCTTCGATATTAGAGCTCATTTAATTATTGCAATAAGGTCTTTTAATGTCAACGTTTATAATGGCCATGAAAGGAATAAAAGGAATTCTTACAATACCTCATTAAGAAATGGACTTATGACAATGCAAAAAAAACATGGCAGCTGGTGAATTTAATCCCCAGTGGTGCTCCTATTCCACGGCTCCGGAAGACAGAAGACCCTTTTTTTTTCTTTTTGTTTTGTTTTTGAGTTGGAGTCACTCTGTCACCCAGACTGGAGTGCAGTGGCATGCTCCCAGCCACCGCAGCCTCAACCTCCTGGGCTCCGGCGATCCTTCCGCCTCAGCCTTCCAAGTAGCTGGAATCACAAGCGAGCACTACGACGCTCAGCTGATTTTTTGGTTTATTGTAGAGATGAGGGCTCACCAAGTTGCCCAGGTGGGTCTCGACCCCGTGGGCTTAGGCAATCCATTCACCACAGCCTCCCGAAGTGCGGGATTACAGGCTGAGCCACCGAGCCCGGCTACCCTGGGGATTTTCTTGTCCAGGGGTGGTGCTCCTCCCAGATCTGTTCATCCATCTTGTTCATGAGAACAGCCAACTCGGTTGTTCCTAGTATTGGCATTTCTTTATTTAGAAAATCACTATAGAATTTTAATTACCAGTGAACATAAATAATCTGAGGGAATTTCACTGAAGCGTAGCTGACACACCGAAAAGCACACAAGTTATAAGAATTTGCACAACTGAAGGGCACAACGTGAAGACTTTTCACAAAGCAAACACCCATGTATCATTACTGCCATGACCAGGGCAGAAAACTGGCTAGTAGCCCGGATCCCCCGGTACCCCCAAGTCACTGCCCTCACCAAAGGAATCTACCCTTCTGACTTCAACGCTTGAGATGAGTTCTCACACTTGAAAATGGTGGTGGAGCTACCCTGTTTTCTGCATGTGCCGCAATGTATTCATTCTGCTCGCTCTGTGCGTTGGTTGTTTTGCCTTCGGAGTTGTTATGAAGAGTGTCACCATAAACATTCTTGTACACATCTTTTTATGAACATTTGTCCTCGTTTCCGTTGGATGGATTCCTAGGAGCAGAATTGTGGGTGATGCTGCGTGTGTGTGTTCCGTTTTAGAAGACTCCATCACACAGAGGGCTGCACACATTGGTGTTTCCACCAGCTATGGCTGAGAGTTCGCGGAGTGGAACCCCGTCCTTCCCACGGCCTGCCATTTCTCATGCTACTCAGCAGTTCTGGCTGGTGCACTGTGGAATCTCAACTGACTTTAAGCTACATTTCTCTGTGATGAATGTTATGGGACTTTTTAAGATGCTTATTGGCTATCCATATAGCCTCTTTTGTAAAGCACCTATTCAGTATTCTAGACTGTATTTCTATGGGGTTGCCTGTCTTAATTTCTAGAACTTTTGTGTATTCTGCATGCAAGTCTTTGGTGCCATTAGATTGCAAATATCTTTTCCCAGTCACTAGTTTACTTTTTTACTCCATCTATGGTCTATTTTGATGAGGGTTCTTAATTGTAGTAAAGTCCAATTTGTAAATTTTCATTTTATATGCAATGCTTTTAGAGTCCTTTTTAAGAATTCCTCATTCGTCCCAAGGGCATGAAGATATCCTCGTACTTTCCTTTAGAGGTTTTTTGGTATTCTTTTCACATTTGGATCTGTAACTCAGCTGGAATTAATTTTTATGAATGATGTGTGGTAGAGTCAAAATGGTTTCATATTAGGGAAACAATCGTGAATAAACCATCGCACCTGATTTCAAAGACCTTGCTCTCTAATGAGAGAGGCGGACGATCGAACAATTAATTACAATAGAGTAGATAATTCTAAGTGATACTATAATAAGAAAAGGAAATGAGTATTTTAAAAACTGGCCTTTGAGTTTGCACTAATAGGCCTAAGGAAAACGCCTTAATTGGTTGGTGTGCTAATGAGAGGTAAGGTTTCCTAGCATGGGTGATTTAGACTTCTTTAGAGAAACAAGAGCTGCCTTGCTCTGCATAATAATTAACAAGGTCATTCAGTCTTCCCCTGAGGGAGATTAAACCAGAGAATGGGATATTCTGAAACAGCAGAATAAGGGTGTTTCCGCAGTGAAAGCTTCTGAAGCCACACACCTGATGAGAAAGATGACTTCTGGAAGATGACTTGCAGCAGGAGTGACGCTAAATTTAGGGCAGAGATGTTTACTATTCTGTTTCCAGGGTTTTATCTTACTTCCAGCGCTGAGTAGGAGCTTTTATTTACCTCAGCCTAAGATGAAGTTGGCTGTTTTGTTGATGTTCACTGCCTGCTCTGCATTCTCTTTGCTATCTGTTTTCACTACTATCTTCCCTATTAAGAGGAATTGCACAATGCTGAGTGATTTCTGGCTATTGGAACACTGTTTTGGGGTCCCTCCCTGGTTTGAGATACCTGGTGAAGCCACGACTGACTTTGGTGTGGAATAACTGGGGCTGTGCCTTCGGCCTGAGAGGAAAACCCACAGCCAAGCGCCATTTCATTTTGACAAGCACAAACACAACCGCATCCTGACAGTGGCCTGGCACTCATGATAAGATGATAACAACACACTCTATTTCCGTTATCGGGTCTCTAGACTCTTACCTAACAGCCTCTCTCCCCTATGAAAATCTTTACCATCTCCCCAGCCTTCTTCTCACCCTTAGAGGATGCCTGTTCCTTCTGTTTTCGGAGAAAACTGAAGGAATCAGAAGAGAACCTCTGCACTGTCAAAACTTCCCACCTGGAACCTTCTAGTCTGCATTCTTATCTCTTCTTACAGACACATTCTCTCTCCTTGTATGCGAAGTCAACATCCGCTTGTAGTTTTTATTCTCTCTTCCCTATTCAAAGACACAGCTCCTGGAATCCTCCCTTTTCTCTCCCACATCATTGCATTTTTCCTCTCTTCTGGTCACTCCCACCAGCATACAAGCATGCTTGCACATCACCTTGGCAAGCACCGCCCCTCTGATCCAGTTTGCTTACCAGCTACTGCCCTAAGACCATGCTCCCTTCTGCAGCAGCGTTCCTCAAAAGAGTCGCCTCTGCCTTTTGTGTCCAGTTCCTCGTGCCTGTTCTCGGTCGCAGTTTTCCAACCAGGCATTCATCTCGCCTCCACCATCACTCCATCACTCCACTCCACCAAAACGTCCTCCCCGAGAACGCTAATGGCTAAGCCTCCATCTTCGTTCAAAAGAGTTGCTCGCCCCTTCCTTCCCGAAGCACTCCTCCCACTTAGCTTCCAGCCCACTGTTGCCCGCTTCTCAGGTTTCTTTTGATTCCAACCTCTACGCGTGCTGCTTCACGGTGAGGGCCCTCTTCCTCGGCCTTTTTCCATGTCCTCAAGATCGCACCCAGCCTACCTCAATCGTCAAAGAACAGCCTTACACTATGACTCTCAGGTGTGATCTCCAGCTGAGCTCTCTCTCCGGAGACTGGACTTGCGTATCCAACTCTAGCCCACCTGGACACCCAACCTGACACCTCTGAGACCGAGCTGATGACTAACCCCTTCTACCTGGTCCTGCTGCGGCACCCACCACACACTCCATCTATCGAAACTCTGTTCAGTGCCTCTGGTAATAAGATTAAAACTCGGGGTTCGTGACCCGCCTGGGCAACTTGGCGAGACCTCATCTCTACAATAAATAAAAAATCAGCTGGGCGTGGTAGCGCGCACCTGTAGTTCCAGCTACTCGGAAGGCTGAGGCGGAAGGATCGCTGGAGCCCAGCAGGTCGAGGCTGCCGGGAGTGGCCACTGCACTACAGTCTGGGCGACAGAGTGAGACTCCAAGTCAAAAAAAAAAAAAAAAAAAAAAGCTCGGAGTTGTCCTAATCTTGTTTTTCTCACTCCCCTGTCATCCAAACTATTGGAAGAACCTGTTGTCTTTTCCTTCCAGATGCATTCAAACCACTTCTAATAACCCGAAGGGCTTGACTTTCCCTCAAGACACCATCACCTCCCCCTGGTTCTGTTACTCGGGCTCCCAGGGTCTTAGCCCATTTTCTGTTCCTTGTAACAGAATACTCAGACTGGATAATTTGTAAAGAAAAGTAATCTATTTCTTACTGTTATGAAGACTGGGATGACCGAGATTAAGGGACTGCATCTGGGGAGAAACTTCTTTTGTATTTTATTTTTTATTTTGGAATTAGCAGGTATGAGTGTATGTTTGTTTTATGAACATGCTGTTTCAAGATGGGGACTGGATCTCAAGTGGCTCATTCCCCAAATAGTGAACCTTGTACCCAACAGGTCATTTCTGAACCCTAACACCACCCCCCGCCTCCACCCCATTGGTGTCCCCAGTGTCTATTATTTCCATTTATTGTGTATACATAGCATGTTTCTACGGTGTATATATACCACATTTTCATCATCCAATCGATTATTGGTAGGCACTTAGGTTGGTCCATGATTTCGTACTGTGAATAGTGCTATACAATAAACATACAAATAACAGATATTTTTCTTATACAATGATTTGTCTTTCTTGGGGTAAATCCCTAACAGTGAAATTGTTGGGTCAAATGATATTTTGACTTTTAGTTATTTGAGAACTCTTCATACTGTCTTCCACAGAGGTTGAACGAGTTCACAATCCCATCAACAGTGAATGAGTGTTCCTTTTTTTCTGCAGCCACACCCACATCTCTTGTTCTTTGACTTTTTAATGGTATCTATTCTGACTGACGTAAGGTGGTATCTCAGTGTGGTTTTAATTTGCATTTCTCTGATGATTAGTGATGCTGAACATTTTTTCATAGGTTTGTTGGCTGCTTGAGAGTCTTTTGAGAGGTATTTATTCTTATTTTTTGCCTACTTTTTGATGGATTGTTTGTGTTTATCATACTGAGTTGTTCGAATTCCTTGTAGATTCTGGATATTAGTCCTCTGTTGAAAACATCATTTGCAAATAGTTTTTCCCTTTTCATAGGTTTTCTGTTCACTTTACTGATGATTTCTTTTGCTGAGTAGAAGCTTTTTAGATTAATTAAGTCTCATCTGCCTATTTTTATTCTCATTACAATTGCTTTTGGGGTCTTTGTCATAAATTCTTTGTCTAAGCCAATGTCCAGAAGAGTGCTCCCTGGGTCTTCTTCCAGGACTTTTTTAGTTTCAGGTATCACATTTAAGTCTTTGATCCATCTTGAGTGAATTTTTGCATATAGTGAGAGAGGGATCCACTTGTATTCTTCTGCATATGACAAGCCAGTTTTCCCAGCACTACTTATTGAATAGGGTGTCCTTTCCCAATTATTTATTTTTTTAGACTTTGCCAAATACCAGTTGGATGTAGGTGTGTGGCTTTCCTTCTGGGTTCTCCATTCTGTCTCATTGATCTCTCTGTGTATTCTTGTATTAGTGCCATGCTGTTTTAGATACTACAGCCTTAAAGTATAATTTGAAGTTGGGCAGTGTGATGCCTCTGAATTTGTTCTTATTATTATCTGTATTTGTTCTTTTTACTTAGCATTGCTTTGACTATTTGGGTTATTTTTTGGTTCCATATAAACTTTAAGATTGTTTTTTCCAGTTCTGTGAAAAACGATGTTGGCATTTTGATAGGGATTTCATTGAATCTGTAAATTGCTTTGGGCAGTATGGCCATTTTAACAGCATTGATTCTTTTGATCCGTGAGCATGGGATGTTCTTCCATTTATAGTCTGCAATTTCTTCCATCAGTGTTATGCAGTTCTCCTTGTAGAGAAATTTCACTTTGGGGGAGTAGGTATTTTATTTTTTGGGGACTATTATAAATGAGATAGGGCCCTTGATTTGGAGATCGTTCTTGCTAGTGAGGATGCTTTGCAGAGTCCCCAGGTGGCATAGGGTACCACATGATGAGGGGGCTGACAGCTTGCTAACTCAGGTCTCTCTCTCTTTTTTTTTTCAGTCGGAGTCTCACTCCATTGCCCAGGCTGAAGTGCAGTGGCATACTTATGACCACCTCAGCATCAACTTGCTGGGCTCCAGCAATCCTTCCACCTCAGCCTTCTAAGCTGGAACTACAGGCACGCGCTACCATGCCTGGCTCATTTTTTTACTTATTGTAGGTCTCGCCAAGTTGCCCGGACTGGACTCAAACCCATGGGTTCAGGCAATCCCCTTGCCTTGGCCTCCCAAAGTACTGGGATGACAGGCTGAGCCACTGAGCCCAGCCTCTCCCTCTTTTTAAAAAGCCACGAATGCCACTCCCATGAGACTTTCTTATTCCATTTACTCATGAATCCATGAATGGATTAACCCATTCATAAGGGCAGAGCCCTCGTGACCCAATCATCTCTTAAAAGCCCCGTGTTTCAGTAGGGCCACGTTGCGGATTATGTTTCGACATGAATTTTGACGGGGACAGCCATTCCTACCACAGCACCTAGCTTTCCATCATGGCTCCCGTTCTGTCTCAACCCAACAAACTTCCAAAATGGAAGTCAGATCATGCGACTTCTACCTTCCTGTTTTCCAAAGGCTTGCAATTTCATCCTGGGGAACGCCCCATCTGTCACTGTGGCTATCCTTCATTTCCCTGACTTTACATCTCACTTCCCTCTCCCTCCCTCCCTGTCTTCTCGCTGCACCCTGTTCCCTGAGCTTCCTCATGCTGGTCCCTGGCCTGTCCAGTGCGAAGGTCAGTGCCTGCATCCTCTGCCCAAGGTGCCTCTTCCCCAGGCACAAGGCTCACCCCTTCACTCTGTGGAGAGATTGCCAACTTTAATCTCCTCAACTGTCAGGTCTCGTCCGAATAGTTGACTCAACATCGGAACCCAGTTTCTCAAAACCCAAAATTTCAGATACGTGACCCCATTTTACCTTAGCTCTTATCTCCTTCTGGCATAGCTTAAAATAGACTATTTTTTAAATATTTGTAGTTAGTTGCATAGAAAATTATCTCCATGAGGATATGAACTTTCTAACTGATTTAGCACAAATTGACCAGTAGGTGTTCACTGATCTTTGCTGAATGAATGTATGTTTTAGGGAGATGCTGCCAAAACACAGAAGAGGGGTAAAATTGTACCATAAAAAAGACTCCTCTGTAGTCCACATGAACTAAGAAGTATCAGAGGATTTACTAAAAATAAAAATTAATGCCTAAATTCAATATTTATCTACCATATTCAATTATACATGCATAAATGCAAAAGCATATGCAGATCTACATGGACCATTTTTATTCAACTTTAAAGATACCCAAGTTTCAAACTACCTATAAGAGTTAGATATTGCTATAACTAACTTAGATTGATTCTACCTGTTGGTTAAAACAATGATTTTAGTTTCTAGAGTATGCATGGCTCTTATGGAAACCCACTTTAACTGTATTTTACTTAGAGTATGTTCTGCTTGTAAATGCTACGCATTTCACTTGGTGAATCCTTCCCAGGTTCATCAAATCTATTTAGACAACAGATTCACAACCATGCAATGAATAGAAACCTGGCTAAACAAAGTCCCCAAGTCAAATAGTATTTAATCTAGCTTTGGGAGAGAAATTTGCAGTCGCTGATTTACTTATTCATTTTTACTTTTGCAGTAATGGGTTCTTTTTCTCGACTTTCTGGGTCTTTAGTCCTTGCTACTTCACATTCATTGCATGATAATTTTATTGTATGGGACAACATAAATCTACCAGACCACTTGGACGTTCCCTTTCAGCGGACATGAAAAGATTGCTGGTAATGATACAGGACAAACTTACGCAAGCACAGATTTCTCCAAAATGTATGTTTCCTTGAAGTTTTCCATTCAAACTGCATGAAAAAGCAAATAAAGAGATGGAATATATACTGAGATATACATTAAAAAATAGCAGCTGGCATCACATTGAAAGAGAATGTGAGAAGGGCTTTCACAGTGGTGCCGACACTTCTTTGTACTGGAAGGTAAGGATAAAGAGCGTCTGTATAAGAAAGGCAGCTGTGGGTCCACCCTTTGTATCCTACGGCATAACTCGAAGAGATGGATAAGCTAGTTATTGTAGCCTTGAAAGAAAGAGACTTTCGAAGTTGAAGGCAGATCGTATTGCAGTATCAAGCGGCAGAGATTGAATATATCTACCTGCACCAAACTGGAAACGTAAAATCGGAAAAGTAGCGTTCTTTTGATAATTTTATTTCGTGATTTCAAAACTTACAGTTAGAAATTTTTTATCCATTTATGTAGTTTGGAGAGCAATGGCAAAATGAAAAGACAAAAGTGAGAGTTATAATATAAGCAGCAATGAAGACGAGTTAGATTTTTATACCGATGAGTCAGAAAAAATAAACATTGATGTGGAAGAAAACGATAGTAGCGATAGTGACGTCATCCCACCAAGAAGAAAACAGGCAAATGTGATAGAAAGTGATGGAGATAGAAGTTTTAGTAGTTTCAAAGAAGTAGAAGACAACGTATTGTCAAGAATGGGCAGATGTTACAGAAAAAGACAACCCTCCAGCGAGAATAAATTTTGCTGTGCATCCTCAAACAACATCACCACAAATAGCAATTCATGTAAGAGAACCGATGGACTATTTTACTTTGTATTTTGCAAATGAATTAGTAGATGATGTGATGAAAGAAATAAATCGTTATGTGAATGGAAAAAATCAGAAAAAAGCCGCAGTCGCACAAATCAATTTGCCATAAACGGCATGACGTTGACCCAGAGGAATTTCTAGCTTTTACTGCAGTTATCCTAAATATGGGACTAATTCAGTTACCAAGTTTACAAGAGTACCGGTCATCTGCTTTCATTAGTAAAATTCTCTCCTTTTTAGAAGCATTCAGTAGAGAAAGGTTTATGCAAATCTTCTGGAAGCTTCATCTGAAGACACCTGCATCCTGTGATGAGACGATCAGAACTTGTATTCAAAAGGCCAATAGTTATTTGTAATACATTGATTCAAAATGTTTGCAATATTTCATATCAGTTTGTGCTGACGAATCCATTGTTCACTTTAAAAGGCGAATATCGTTTATAACATACAATCCAATTAGGTCATCCAAATGGGGTATACGCATCTTCTCTCAATAATTCCTTACTATGGCTGCATAACATCTGAAAACATCGTTCAACCTGAGCTTCCAGTAAGCACCAAAATTCCATCACATTTATCTAAACAGTTCCCAATGCAGTTGGATACCACGTGCTTAGTGGCAGATATTACACTAGCATTGTCCTAGCAGAAGTACTACTAAAGGTGACATATCATCTTGCTGGTACAAAGTCAACCAAAAAAGAATGCTGGCGCAAATAAAAAAGCCAACTTTTTTTTTTTTTAAGTGACATATAAGAAAAATAATCTTACACTTCTTGCGTGGAAGGACAAAAGGATCATTACAATTCTTAGTACTTGAAATGGAATCCACCGCAAGGACATGACGTGGTGAAAACAGTATGTCAGTCCAAAAACCCAGAATGACTCTAAATTGCAAATACGAGCAGGGAGGGTCAACACACTTCTACATACTGTTTTTTGCGAAAACCCTTAAAATGGTGGCAGAAATTATTCTCTTGGAGACTAGAAATAGGCATAACTAACTCCTACATACCCTGCTGAGCATCAGAAAGAAAAAACAAGATAGAAAGAAAAAAAGAAAAACCCACGTCCCATTTGTCATCTGTCAAGCTTCTGATCAAAGAGTCGAGAAGTGTCTTTCAGGAATCACAAGAGTGTGCTTCCACATCATCTTTGAACAACAGACTGGATGATAAATTCCATGTCATTAATGTGGAAGGAAGAACACAAGACTGCATGGCCAACTCGAATGGAAAAACACCAGATGAAAGACGTCCAACGCCACATTACTATTGCACGACATGCGCCCATGAACTTGCAATGCATGTAGGTGGCTCTTTCACACGTTACCACACGGTAGAAAGATACGAGAAAAAATTTTGATTTTTTTTGGTCATAAATAAGTTCCTCAATGTCCAAAATTCCAGTACAAGCCAAATATCATCACAATGAAATAACTGACCCCAGTGCTATACTATTTAATATTAAGTGATTTGTTTTTCACTATTTTGTAAAAAAAAGGGCAGTCGAGTTGCTGGTGGGTGATCTATGCGATGTCTCTGAGTGCAAAATGTTAATTTATACTACATGCATATTGTGTATCATTATGGAAATACACACATATATGTAAATATATATATACACACACACACATATATGTATTTTCTCTTCAATTAATGATTAAACTTCTTAAAAGAGTCATGTATGTATATATAGAGGAGGACACCCCAAAAAAACAGGATGCTTAAAAAATAGTGCATTTAATCTTACATGTTTAAACTCCAGTTACCTTCAAAGTGCTCTGTTTGCTGTAATACACTTATCAAGGCACTTTTTCCACTGCTCAAAACATTTTTTGAACTCATCAATTGTGATGACTTTTAATGCTCCTGTCTTTTTTTTTTTTTTGAGTTGGAGTCTCACTCTGTCACCCAGACTGGAGTGCAGGGGCCGCTCCCGGCCACCGCAGCCTCGACCTGCTGGGCTCCGGCGAGCCTTCCGCCTCAGCCTTCCAAGTAGCTGGAACTACAGGCGCGCGCTACCACGCCCGGCTGATTTTTTGATTTATTGTAGAGATGAGGTCTCGCTTGCCCAGGCGGGTCTCGAACCCG